>CAUYLG010004835.1:0-13342 GCA_963573385.1 Cacajao melanocephalus | reverse complement strand
GTGGCTGTGTCAGTCCAGGGAATCTCAGGCTGTGAGTCATGTCTCTGATTTGTACCAAATCTATTAACTTCAACGCAGAAAGTAGCGGAACTACTTCAGCTGAAACCTTGAGATGATACTCGCTTCAGACATTCACTAATGGCAACACTTTGGCCTGGGCATGATCCCAACCTCCCATTAGTATAAGAAGCTTTCCAGTAGTTTCATTTTTGTGGTCACTGTTCTCTTCTATTACCTTCTATGTATTAGTCCATAGGCACTAAGTCGCAAAAGCACTAAAACATTCTAGAGTCCTTGATTGCTCACTCATCCTTCCATTCATTTAGTCAATTAACATGTATTAAGTTCTTATTATGTGTCAGATGTTGTGCAAATTCTTATAGTAATAAAAAGATGTATGACACATAGACACTTTATTTAGTCAAACACTTAACAATGTTTGAGCACCTCCTCTGTACAAGGTGCTGAAGATCAGTAAAGGAGTAGTCCAGTTTAAGACAACATGACAAAAACAAACTCTTGACTGCACTGGCTATAACACCTTTTTACTGAGATCTTCATGGCACAACTTCTTGAACAGGTGTTGTTTTTATTAATCACTCTCTTGACATTTTTCTTCTATTCCTCAACACACAGATGAATTGTGTGTTGGACTTTCCAGTTGAACTTTCAACCCAACTGTTTGTGGAAACTGATCTTACCAAATGATTTACAACGTTGCCAAAACCAATTATCAATTGTTTTATTTTCCTATTGCATTTCATGTGTCAGCAGCAGCCAACATAGTGGACCACACTGTTCTTGAAATACTTTCTTCGCTTGACTTTCACAAGGTCATCTCCCCCTAATTTTCCTTCTGCCTGCCACCAACTCCTATTCAGTATATTTAGCTGGATCCTCTTCTGTTCAACTTTTTTGTTTTTTTTTTTTTTTTTTTTGGAGATGGAGTTTTGCTCTTTGTTACCCAGGCTGGAGTGCAGTGACGCAATCTCAGCTCACTGCAACCTCCGCCTCCTGGGCTCAAGCAATTCTCTTGCCTCAGCCTTCCGAGTAGCTGGAATTACAGGCGCCGACCACCACACCCAGCTAATTTTTGTACTTTTAGAAGAGACGGGATTTCACCATGTTGGCCAGGCTGGTGGCTAGCTCCTGACCTCAGGTGATCCACCCACCTCAGCCTACCAAAGTGCTGGAATTACAGGTGTGAGCCACCATGCCCAGCCCTCTGTTCCACTTCTAAATATTGATATGTCTACTCCAGGATTCAGTCCAGAAACTTTCCCTGTTATCCATGAATATTTTTACCGAAGCTTATTTCATCTAGTCCTGGGCCTTTAAAGATTATTCTATGCTACTCATATCCAACTGAACCTCTCTAGGACTTAAGCACAAGGGGTGTAATTGTCCTAAAGTAACCCAGAAGTTTAGTAAGCTGGCCAAGAAGAGGGATTTTCCTTTTACCAGCATAAATAAGTGTGCTTGGTATAGCTCTCTGTAGAATGGGTGGCTTTCTGCCCTAAGAAAAGAGAAACCCTTTGCATGAGTCTCAAGGTCTCCAGGTGCTGGGCAGTTGATTTTCCCAGACAATCTTGTGAGCAGCTGGCACCTAAATCCAGATGGTTTCACACCAATAGCCTGTGTGTTCCTCCAACGATAAAGCTGCGTCCATGTGTTTACATGATAAAAAAAATTATAATAAGGGAGAGTAATGTTCCTACACTGGAATGAACACTCCCATTGTGAGCCCAGCATTTCCTGACCATTTATGCATCAGGACAAAATAGGAGGATGGGGAAATCATGCCGTCTATTCTTTTGCTGATCAGTAATCTTTGTGAGTTTTCCTAACACAGCATTTTCTTTTTCTGAGCACATACAGGGACATTTTGGTGATACATGACAAAGTGGGGTTCTTTAGGCCCCTCCCTCTTCAGGGTTCTGCATGGAAACTGTGAGGAGGGGAGATTCTCAGTGTGGTGGGGGACTGAGTGTGGCAGGGACTCCTCAGCAGCTGAGGGCCTCTCTTTTCCTCTCATGCTCTGCTGGGGCTGGTGGTCCAGAGGTCTTCCTCCTTGGAGGCCATGTGGGTCATGAGGTTCACCACCCTGTTGCTGTAGCCAAATTCATTGTTATATCAGAAAATGAGGTTGAGAAAGTGGTCATTGAGGGCGATGCCAGTCCCAGGATCAAAGGTGGAAGAGTGGGTGTCCATGGTTAAACTGGAGGAGACAGTCCGGTTCTCAGTGTAGCACAGGATGCACTGAGGGGACCCTCTGATGCCTGCTTCACCACCTTCTTGATGTTATCCTATTTGGCAGGTTTTTCCAAATGGCAGGTCAGGTCTGTGACCAACATGTTGGTGGTGGGGAAACAGAATGCCGTGCCAGTGAGCCTCCTGTTCAGCTCACTGATACACTTGCCACAGCCTTGGCAGTGCCAGTACGTGCAAAGATAATGTTCCTTTGAGCCTTGCAGCTGTCATGCCACAGTTTCACAGAGTAGACATCCACAGTCTTTTGGGTGGCAATCATAGCATTGACTGTGGTCATGAATCCTTTCACCCTATTAAAGTTGTCATCAATGACCTTGGCCAGAGGTGCTAAGCAGTTGGTGGTACAAGAAGCACTGTTGATGATCTTAAGGCTGTTGTCATATTTCTCATGGTTCACAACCATCACGAACGTGAGGGTGTCAGCAGAAGGGTTAGAGATGATGACCCTTTTAGCTCCCCCCCTGCAAGTGAACCGCAGCCTTCACGGTAGTGAAGACGCCAGTGGACTCTGTGATGTACTTAGTACCAGCATCGCCCTATTTGATTCTGGCGGGATCTAGCTTTTGGAAGATGGTGGTGGGATTTCCATTGATGACAAGCTTCCCATTCTCAGCCTTGATGGTACCATGGAATTTGTCATGGGTGGAATCATACTGGAACATGTAAACCATGGATTTGAGGTCAACGCAGGGGTCATGAATGGTGATAATATCCAGTTTGCCAGAGTTTTAAGTAGCCCTGGTTACCAGGCACCCAACAGGGCCGAACCCGTTGACTCTGGCTTTCACTTTCACCATGGTGTCTCAGCGACGTGACTGGTGCTGCACAAGAAGATGCAGCTGTTGGTCAAATGGGAGAAGCAGAAGGCTACAGTATATTATTTACCCCATAATGATTGTATTTAGAAATTCTTCACACACTCTGATGCCAAAAGGTGGTGATTCAGATGGGCAACACTTGACATAGCATGCTGACATTCCCTGAGCATGTGGACAATTCAGTTGTCTCAGTATCACTTGTTTCAAAGACCATCTTTTTCCCTATGGAATTTACTATTGTCAAAATTAATTGGCCATATGAATTTAGGCCATTAACACACACATAGGCAAAAATTCACTCAAAATAAATCATAGGCCTAAATTTAAGGGCTAAACTGTATACCTCTTAGAAGAAAATGTAGATTAACATATTCATAAGGCAAAAACCCAACTTTTCCTGGTTAAAAACCAGTTGAAAAATGAGACATGATCAAAACTGAAAATGTTGGCATTTAAAAGCCATCAATAAGAAAATTAAAAGATAATCCATAGACTGAGAAAAAACATTTCAAATCTTGTATTTGATAAAGGACTTGTATCCAGAATATAAAATACACTTTTACAACTAACAACAAAAGTATAAATAACCCAATTTTATAAATGGGCAATATATTTGAATAACCATTTCATCAAAAAGGTGTAGGAATGGCCAATAAAGCACAAGAAAAGATGGTCAGCCTCATTAGTCAGCAGGTAAATGCAAATCAAAACTACAGTGTGACACCATTTCTTCCCCACTAGAATGCTACAATAAAAAAGGACAGTAACACCTGGAGGAAGTGAAAAAGCAATGATGTGAAAAACTGAAACATTCACACATTGCTGATGGGACATGCAGCCATGTTGGAAACCAGTGTGGCAATTTCTTACAATGTTGAAGATACATTGACCATATGATCTAGTACTTTCACTCCTAGCTAACAGACCAAAAGAAAAAAAAAAAAAAACTATGTCCACACAAAACATGAAGGTGAATATTTATAGCAGCTTTATCCATAATATTCCATAAAGTGGAAACACATCAAATATCCAGCAACTGATAAATGAATAAAGCAATGAGAGCTATCCATACAATTTAATAGGATTTGGCACCTAAAAGGAATAAAATATTGATACGTGCTACCACATGCATGAACCATGAAAGCACATTAAGCTAAGTGAAAGAAAACAGATACAAAAGACCACATATTGCATGATTCTATTTATATGGTGTCCAGAAAAGGAAAATCTCTAGAGTCGGTAAGTCAATTGGGCGCTCCCTGGAGCTGGGGACAAGGGAAAAGGGGTAGTGACTGATGAGCATGAGGGATTTCTTAGGAATGATAGAATGTTGCAAAGCAGGGTCATGGTGATGGCCACACACGTCTAAAATTTTACCGAAAATAATTTAACTGTACACTTAAAACAGAGGAATGTCATATGTCAATTATACCCCAGTAAAGCTGTTTAAAAACAAAAGAAATTTAGTAGTGTGGCCCCCATCAGTCTTGCCCTTTGTTTAATTTCTCACTTTCTTTAGGGCTTATATTTATTGGTTCTACTCAGAGACTCCAGGAGACATTGGCTGAAATCTGCCAGCCTCCAGAACTCTCAACAGCCGAGGGAATGTCCGGCCCCATCCTGAAGGTGATGGGGAGGGGGGGCCTGTAAGGCACACTCCATCATCTGCTACAGCAGGCAAAGGTGTGTGATGCACCTGAGTGGTCTCAGATAGTGCTCCACACATCTCAGCAAGACCCAGCACGTGTAGCTAGTTCTGCGA
The DNA here is from genome assembly GCA_963573385.1 of Cacajao melanocephalus. Lineage (NCBI taxonomy): Eukaryota > Metazoa > Chordata > Mammalia > Primates > Pitheciidae > Cacajao > Cacajao melanocephalus. The sequence goes on along the minus strand of CAUYLG010004835.1, from coordinate 8,491 downwards.
GCTTCAGAGAACAAGCTGCTACATCCTGCAGCACAGGGCCGACCTCTTCTAGGCAGGTGGGTTTGAAGCATTGCTAGTCAGGTCCTAAGTAGTAGTTGAATGTCTACAACATGGGAGGAGGGCAAGACCCAGAGTGGGGTTTCAAAGCAAATCATTTGTAGAGTATTATTTCCAGCAATTGCAGAAGGCATTCTTTTCAAGTGCTTATGGCATTTTCACCAACATAGACCATATGCTGCACCATAAAACAAGTCTCAATATATATGCAAGGATCAAAATCATACAGAGTACATGCTCTGGCCACAATAGTATTTAATTGGAAATCCATAACAGTAAGATATCTAGAAAATCCCCAATTTTAGAAAACAAGCAATATACTCTGTTGGTATGGGTCACTTGGGTCAAAGATGAACTCACAATAAAAAATTCAAAACATCAGTAACTGAATGATGATGACCCAACACATCAAAATGCTGGATACAGCTAACATAGTGTTTAGAGAAAAATTACAACTTTAAATGCCTATAGTGGAAATGAGCAAAGGACTAAAGTTAATTATATATGCTTTTATAATAAGAACCCTGGAAAAGAAGACTAAAAAAGAAACCCAAAGTCAATAAATATAAGCCGATAACAAAAATAAAAGAATCATGAAATAGAAAAACGAACAAGCAATAGAGACAATCAATTCTTCTGTACTCCGTGCATAAAACTTCAGTTCAAAATGATTTTACATTTAAATATATATCCAGAACCACAGAGATCTTAGAAGAATAAATTAGAAAAATTTAGGAACAAAATGAGAATTCCATGGGAATAAAAATCAGAAAGTAGTTTCCTACCAGGCAGATTGGGGTCAGGGCAGTGAATTAACTAACAACAGGCAGAAAAGAACTTTCTACAATGAAGGAACTTACCTATGTATTTTTTGGATGGTACTTACAAGGGCATACGTAACTGTCAGGGTTCATTGAACTGACCACTTGAGATCTGGGTGTTTTAATGAATATAAATTATATCTCAATTTTTTTAAGTAGAGGAAAGTGTCTTGCAGAGCTTATGGGGGTAAAATTTGGCCAGTTATCAGGGATAGACTCAAGAAGCATTCACAGCATCTTCAGTTCAGAAATTTGCCGAGAATGGCTTTGTAGCCAAAAGTATGGGGAAAGTTCAAACATCTACAATCAGAGTCATTGGGGAACACAAGCGCAAATCCCCATTCTTGTGGTACAGGCCTTATCATTCAGTGGCTATCACTAGATAGTCTTCCTTCAATGATGTTCCTCATTTAGGAACCCAGAGCTCTCCATGGGAATATTGCAATTGAGGTTGTGGATATTTTGAGCAGGAAAGAAAGTCACCTCCGTAAAACTTAGTGGTTGGAGCTGTCACCACTGCAAATTTCTAAACTTTGCAAGACAGCAGCCTCATTTCAAATGACACTCTGAGAGAGGAGATCATGGGCTAATGCGGATTTCCCTCCAAACGTATTTACTGCACAAAGGCAAAGTTTGCATTGCACTTGGAGATCTCTCTCAGTCTAGTTTAACATCACAGATTGCAGATCCCAGACAGCTGATATCAACTGACCAGTGTCGTGCTAAGGCTAAACCTAAGACTCTTTACCACACTGCAGCCTTAGGATTGGACTTCCCTTCCTGTTCCTGGGAAGGATTAGGGATATGAACTAAAGGTCACTATGCTTCTGAGAAAAGAGATCCTGTAGTAGGCAGGAACAATGAGTAGGTGACAGGAGTTCAAAGTGATAAGGGGCCAGCCGGAAGCCACAGAGCATAAACCTCCAGGGCTGCCATCGAGGATGAAGTGACCAGCACCCCGACTCTTCTGTCCAACTTCTAACCATCTACCTGTTCCAACTGTCTGTTAGAAGTTCTAACAACAGTTAGAACTTCATTTTCTTTCAGCTACTCCTGGTAATGGTGGAGACGTAACATTTTTGCAAAAAAATGGGGTTGAGGGAAATAAGGCATCTGTGTGAGTATATAATCATTTGATCTCTTTTTTTAGTCCTTTTCCAGGTCACCCTAGAATCAGATCTGCTCCTCGGCATCTTCTGTTTCCTGGCTAGTGTTTCCTGCTACTTTGAATTGGCCATGACGGGCTGGAGCTGCCTTGTGACAGGAGCAGGAGGGTTTCTGGGTCGGAGGATCGTCCGCCTGTTGGTGGAGAAGAAGGAGCTGAAGGAGATCAGGGTCTTGGACCAGGCCTTCAGACCGGAACTGGGGGAGGAATTTCTGGTAAGTAAACTTGATACATTTGAAACCCCACATGGGTGCAGAAACATGGACCTTTTCTAGCAAGTTACAGAAAGTTGTAGTCAAATCTAAGTCAATCTCACATCCATGGTCATCAAAAAAAAAAAAAAGAAAGAAAGAAAGAAAAAGAAAATTAAATAGTATGAAATGGCATAGAGTAACACATATTGGACAGGGTGTCCGGAGACTGGATTCTGGCCCTGAACCAGAACTGAAGAGGTAGCCACTTTGGACTCCAGGCGTCTCTTCTTCTCGTCTAGAAAATCCCACATCACTTCTCTTTCTTGTCTACAACTTTTCTTTTTTCTGAAGCTTTTTGTCCTGGCAATTGCTTTGCAATATTCACAAAGGACACAATTTACCCGAAGACTTCACCAGTGGGTCCCTGCCTCTCTAGACTGCCCCGAGCTTTGTTTGGTTTTATAGCATCCTTGGCATCTTCAGTGAAGACAAAATAAAAGGACGTGAAGGTACAGATGAGTGTTCAAGTGTGTGTGTGGGTGTGTGTGGGTGTGTGTGCGTGTGTGTGTGTGTATGAGAGAGAGAGAAAATAAGGGGGAGAGAAAATCAAAGAGAGAGAGAATCAGAAAGACAGAATGCATGAGAAAGAGTGAGAGAGAGAGTCAGTGTGAGAGAGAGTGTGTGCACAAGTGCACAGCACAGAGCAGATAGAGTAAGAGCCAATATGAGGCCAGGCATGCTTCATTTCAATTTTTCATACACAGCTTTTTTAAAACCATTTGTCTCTCTTGCTCAATACACCCAAGGAATTGCAGAATTTGCTGTAGCAACTCCTTGTGCAAATAACACCATGAGGAAGGTAGAAAAGGGGTCATATCCAACTGGACAATGAACCATCAAGGTCCAGAAACAAAGCAACTTTCCAAGGCCGTCTGATTAATATGTACCAGAGCTCAGACCAGAGCTTCATCCAGAAGCTTTATCACTTTACCCTGGAGCTGATGCTTGGCAAAGGGGGTCTTCAGTCTCTCCCTTTGCCTCCCTGTGTGTCCAATTCCCTGTCCTCCTCCTCAACCCAGAGGATTGGCGGGACTGTGTGTCGACATGTGGGCTCTGGCTGTGCAGAGGGTCATGCCCTGCCCACAGAGACACCCCCCAACTGGCAGGACTCAGGGACCACCACACCCAGCGTTCTGCTCTTCTTTCACTCCTCTGTGACCTCTTCTGATTTCCTCTGCCCTGAGTTCTAACGGTGTCTTTGATAAACAAATATTAGCACAAGACCAAAATTAAATGTTTATAATCTTTATGTCTCATCAGTATTTGCAATCTAACACCTAATACCAGCAAAAAGCAATTCGCAGCCTAGAGGAATAGTTCTTTTACGGTGAAAATGCAGGAGGTATAATAGATGGGCAGGGGCCTGTATGAAGATAAGACCAGAGAATCCTTTCAGTGTTCTTTCTGTGCTGGGCACTGTGCTACGTGGTTTGCATGTGCTGACTCATTTGCGGCTCATAACAACCCTTTGAGATAGTTAATATTATTATCTTCCTTTCTTACAAATGAGGAGGCAGACACAGAGAGGTTAATTAACTCGTCAAAAGTCCCAGAGTTAGAACATGGCAAAGCTGGATTTGAACCCATGAGGTCTAGTGCAGCTTCTGTGCTCTTCAAGAACAGTTCGTCTAGCCGATTGAGGAAGGAGGGAATTATGGCTTCATCCACAATGTCCCTTTTCCTGGTCTCTCTAGATCTCTCTGGACTCACTGGGGAAGAGTCCTTTTCTCTTAGCTTTAGACTTTTGCTTTGACATAGCAATTCCTTTGAGCCAGTCTGTCTGAAGTTAGCAGCAAAGGGGAAGCAGAGGAAGGGAGCAGGAAGGACAGAGGTGGAAATACAACCAGAGAAAATTCCACCACTCTCAGGCGGTCACCCACCTGCTCCCCAGCAGCCTCTTCCCTGCCTCCCCGACTGCAGGGCTTTCTTGGAGTTCCCTAACAATGGAAGGGACTGGGAGTCGACAAAACATGGCAGAGCCATCGGGAGAGCAAATGGTCCCGCCTGTATCCCAGGAAGGAATGTCGCCAGCCTTGAATTTTTCACTCTGAATTTTACTCTCACTCTTCAGATAATGAAATCACTCTCACTTCAGATAATGAAATTGACCTTGGTTGCCAATTTCGGTTGAACTGGCTTATTCCGACTCTTTCTCAGAAAAGCGAATTATAGACAGTCAGTCCTGCACCTGGTGTACAGGTGTACGGGCTCAGAGGCAGACTGGGCAGGTTTGAGCCTTCACTAGAAACACGACCTCAGATCTGTCCCTTAATCTTCCTGATCCCAGAAAACCTATCTCATGAGACAGCTGTAAAACGAAATAAGCAGGCTGTGAGTCATATGCAGATTATAAAGCACAAACAAGTGTAGAGTATTCATCCAAGCTCCATGTAGCACAGCGTTCACTGTGTGGGCTAACTCCAGGTGACAGCTTTCCTGGCAGCATCACTTCCTGTGGATTTCAGAGGAGCCTGAAGACACTGAAGTTGTAACCACTGCCCTCAGCTAGACAGCTGGAATATTAGCTCCTTGGTGGCTAACTTTCAGCATTGCTATCTGCTTTTGGTACCTGATAAAAGTTTTTCACAGAAATTCCTCATTTAAGCCCATCCACAATTCCCTAGTAATGGCTCCACTCTCCTCCCAGTTGCCCAAGCAGGAGACCGTAGGGGTGAGTTTGTTCTCATTTCCTCTCAGCCCAGATCCAATAGATATTAGGACCTGCAAAGTAAGGTCTGAAATTCAAACCTGGTGTGTCTCTTCCCTCCCCTGCATCCACTGCTAGACCGTGGTTCCAGCCCTCATCTAAACTTTGGCACAGATACTCTGATTAATCTTGATCACTTTGCTTTCTCATATCCTCCGTACCAGTCCATTTTATATCCTCAAGCCAAGCTTAACTTTCTACATCACAACTCTGCTTCTGTTTCTCTCTCTCTCTCTCTCTCTTTTTTTTTTTTGAAATAGGGTTTTGCTGTGCCACCAAAGCTGGAGCGCAGAGGTATGACCTAGAGTAATTGCCACACTCACCTTCTGGACTCCATTCATCCTCCTGCCTCAGCTTCCCCAGCAGCTGGGACTATAGGCACACACCACTACACCGGGCTAATTTTTGTATTTTTAGTAGAGACGGGGTTTTACCAGGTTGTCCAGGCTTGTCTTGACTTCCTGGGAACAAGCAATCTGCCCACCTAAGCCTCCCAAAGTGCTGGAATTACAGGTGTGAGGCACTACACCCCACCTGCTTCTCTACTTATTCCAAAAAATAGGGGTTTTCTTTGACATGGTGCTGTACACCCAAAATTATGATCCCAGATCACCTATAAAATTAATTTCAAACTTTTCCCTCTCATACCTAACTCTCCACAATCACTTGACTCTTTAAAAATTTTGCTGAGTCTCTCTGGACTCTAGCAATGCTTATATTCCAGGCACACCTGACAGCTCATCGCTCAGATTACTTTTCTGAAATGAGATGTGGTAGAAACAGAGGTTTGCTCTTTCCAGATAAATTGCTACGCATGCTGACTTCTGTGCCTTTATTTACTTGTTCCTTTCATGAAATGTACACCCTCCACTCCAACACCCTGACTCTAACCATCCTTGAACACCTATGTAACATCACCTTTATCAGGAAACTTCCCAGCCAGATCCAGAAATCCTTCCAATGACCTGACCTGTGTTCACACAGAGCTCCAGAACAAGACCAAGCTGATGATGCTGGAAGGAGACATTCTGGACGAGTCATGATTGAAGAAAGCCTGCCAGGACATCACGGTCATCATCCACACTGCCTCTATCATTGATGTCTTGGGTGTCATTCACAGAGAGTCTATCATGAACATCAACGTGAAAGGTACCGTAGCCTAGGGAGGAGATGGAGCAAGATGAGGAATTAAGGATCAGAAAGAAAGACAAAGAAGGGAAGAGAAGTCCCTCCACTGAACATCTGCTGTGCTTTGGGCCAAGTGTCTTTGCTGATCACTGCCAACTGGGGGAGTTCAAGGCTGCTGTCTTCAGTTTTTCACATGAGGAGACTAGGGCTGAGAGATGGCAAGGAACTTGTCCAAGGCCCTCCCGGTAAGGAAGTAAGTAGGAGAGTTAGACTTTAAACTCACTCTTGTGTGACTCCAAAGGCTGTGGATGCTCCTTCTTCCGCGGCTCCAATCAAAAGTCAACCAAACTCTGACTTTAGACACTTCATATCCAGCCACCTCTTGCCTCCGGGGCCAGAATCAAATTCTCCAGGTGCCACCATAGTCATCATTTTAAACTCTGTGTGTAGGCTTATGATAATGAAATGGGTAAAATTCCCTCCTTCACCTCACCAGACATGCAATGGGGGTGTGTCTTGCTTCTTTAGTGCCCCGCTGCTCAGACCTCTAGGGGAGCATACAGACAGGCAGGCTGTGGGTCTCCGACACCAAGGCAGTGTCTGGGGTGAATGTTTACAGCTCCTGAAGCCCCACTGGGCGTGTGTCACAGGGTGCTCTTTTAGTTTAGTTTTGCCATCTATAGGCAGCTCGTGTTAACCAGCTCAATTAGACCCTCTACCTTGTCGGAAGGACAGAGGGCTTTCTGTATCCCAGGTTCTTGCCTTAAGAATTGGATCAAACCTGGGCTTGGAAAATGAGTGCAAGGTTTTGTTGAGTGGAGGTAGCTCTCAGCAGCTGGGGGATGCCAGAAGGGGAGGGGTTTCCCCTGGAGTTGGCTGCTCAAAGGCCCACCCTCCTCTGACCGCCCCAGGCAAACTCCACATTGTTCTGCAGGTCGGTGTGTTCCTAGCAATGTCCAGCTGCCCCTGCGTTCCTCCACTGATGTGCCCCTCCTGATATCCAGCCCCTTCTGTCTTCTGCCAATCTGCTCCTCTCATTGTCCCGCAGCTTGTGTGTGCGCCTGCTAGGGTCTCGGGGGTTTTATAGGCACAGAATGAGTATGTGGCAGGCCAGGGTGGTCTTGGGAAATGCAACATTTGGGCAGAAAATGCTTATCCACATGTAGGTCCCTGGGGGTGGAGTTCTAGCCAGGGACCACAGCCTCCTCCAGCCAGCACTTCCCTTCCCCCCTCCCATATCATTTAAAGGGACCATGCTCTTCCCTTCCCAGCACTCCTGTATAAAGAACATTCAGAGTCTTCCTGCCCACCTCAAAGAAGTCCTCTCAGGAGAACTGGCACAGCTGGTTCACAGAGGTCTGTCATGACAGAGTCACCCAGCACACGCCTTCACACAATATTTTCTTAACAATAAGAGTTTCCCAAGATACAGAATACGATCTCTCCAGCTCACCACAGGGCCTGGGATTACAGAGCCATTTCCAGCAAGGTGTCCAAAGTGCACCCTCCCTCCACTCTCATCCCTTAAATGCTTGGGAGTTCCTTCCAAATTATGGCTTTCCAACAACCTTAAATTCAGACGCATTTCATTAAGGAATCTTGCCATCCAGTCCCACCCTCTGATTCCCAGAGCTCAGGCTCTTCAGCACCACAGCACCCCAACCCCCAGCCTGGCTCTCCACATTCAGACTACTCTGAAGCCTTTTCTAAAGCAATGAATTGCTTTGGGGTCTCCAGCACCATCTCAACAACAACAACAACAACAACAAAACTTTCTAGTTTCTACTTACCCATACCTCTAAGTACCCCTTTAGTGCACGGAGGATGCTAAGAGTAACCAGTTTTTCATTTTAATTCTTACTCTCCACAGCTCCCAACAACAGGGGATATGGAATGACAGGGGAAGCGTCAGAGGCATCTGTTTCCTAAAACCATGATCACTCCCAGGCTTAGAAAATACTTCACAATGTTGGTCATTTCCCCCTTGAAGATAAACTAACTCCAAATTTTCTCTGCCACCAGATTAATTTTTGAAAACATGAGGCTGTCTCTGCAGAAACTCAAATTCCACAGAGACTTTAAACAAGACCAAGAATAAAAAAGAAAGAAAGAAAGAAAAAGAATAAAGATTAATCCTTTGCCTAGGAAATTTCTTCCTTCTTTAAGGAAAGGCACTCCAAACACTTCCACGAGCTTTCTTTTTTTTTATTTATTTATTTTTTTTATTTTTTGAAAGAAAAGAAAAGAGAGGAAAGAAAGTGAGAGTGAAAGAAAGAAAAAAAAAGAATGTACGAGAGAAAGAAAGAGGAAGAAAAAGAGGGAGAGAGAACAGGATTCTTGTTCTACTGCCCAGGCTAGA
>CAUYLG010004831.1:0-14852 GCA_963573385.1 Cacajao melanocephalus | reverse complement strand
GCCGGCCAAAAAAGTCGCGCTGGCGACCCGTGTGGCTCCTCCGCCGGGAATCTCCTAGTCTATGGGCAACAAAAATTCGTCTGAAAGTGCGGCGTCCACTCGCTCTCTGCGCTTTCACTGGGAGCTACAATCCTGAGCTGTTGTTAATTGGCCATCTTGGATCTCTCCCCAGATATTATTAATAATAAAAACAAACACATGACAATGTTAGAATCACATTTTAATCTAAGCTTTATTTGGCAAAAAGTCCAATATTAGTATTTTCTACCAAAATGTTAAAAAAAATAAAAATTTACATTAGGGAGGCAAAGATAGTCTGAAAAACTATTTTCCATATTTATGGGAACAAGTGGGAAAGAAAATACTGTTTTGGCTCCTCCATACTATAAAAAATAAATCTAAATCAATTTTTAATGGTTGATGGGATCACAGCTTTCATTATGCAGTCTGAGTGAATCTGTTTTCTGCTGAATTCAAGAAATACTTTCTTGCCAATTAAATACAGTCATATAAATTATGCTAATATAGTAGGTGGGAAATTATTTTCCTATTTTGAAAACTGTCTGCTGGCTAAGCCAGCAGAGTCCCTAACATTGAAGGTATATAAGTGCTCTTTCAGCTTTCATGTAGTCAAGAGTTTCATGAATTCTTTAGGCCTTTTACATCCCTTGCCTTTGTTCCTATGACTGTTCAATGACATTTTCACCAAAATATGGAAATACATCTATTAAAGTTTGAGGAAATACATTAATAGACCTTTTGAATATGTGGAGATCGGCATCTAGATTAGGCTGGAATGAGAGTTAAGGAACAGCAAGGTTGAGGGAAGAAGAGGGCAAATTATTCTGCTTTGTAAAACAACAGATGAGAGAGTTATGGAAGGAGAAGGAGAACAGAAATGTGGACCTCCTCAAGCTAGAACAGGACTAGAAGAAGAATGCATTTGCCTGTAGGGGAGCCAGCTGAAGAACTTTTAGGAAAAGTGATGTTTAATATTCAATTCTAAGATATTTCTAGTTCCGCAGATTAATTACTCATTTTGGTCGTTATCTCCAAGCCTTCAGCAAATGGTTGTTGCATATTTCAATTTTAAGTTACTGATAATTGAAGACTACAGAAAATCCCCCTTTTTATTTTTACTCTGAGCAAGGTGGGAGTGAACTAGGAAACAAGTCTTGGGTGGCAAAGTGCAGTATTTTGGAATAAGAGATGACAGGAAACACTACCAACTCCCATCAAACCCTACTCTCCAGAAATTTTCAGAAATGTTGTGGAGGATGCTGGACTTGTCACATTGCAAGCAAAGGCTCAAGTCTATTTCTTTATATATTAAAGGAAATGATGGTACTGGATGTCTTGAGAACATGATATACTAAAATATAAAGATATAAAAGGGACTTTTTGTATTTATTAGAAGATGACATATTCAATTGATTCTAATTATTTGTAGTAATTATGTTCTATAAAGTTCCTGGGAATATCGAATTAAGGAACACTGAACCATTGTTCCTTGGGGAAATATAGAATTAGGTTCCCGCAAGCCTCTGGCCACATTTTTGTCAAATAATCAATGTATAACTTTGTTTAATGTTTGTTTCTTTTTAAAAATACCTCATTTAAATGCAAAAACTGTGACCTGACACTTAACAGACTAAAATAACACTTGTCTATAGCAATAGAACTGAAACAAGAAGTCAGACTGTTGCCTTGTTTGTCCTCAGCTGGCAATATGCACATAAGATGATTACAGTTTTTTGCTGTTCTGTGCATATCAATGAATGGTTACAAAAGCACTGTGAGTACTGATTTTGCAGTTACAAATAAATTTTAGTGAGTAGGCAAATTCACAAATGAGGAATCCGTGAATAATGAGGATTGACTAAATCAGTTATTCAGAGCTCTCCATAAACTAAACTCTCTTTACCTTCCAACTTTCACCTTTCACTCTTCTTCCTATGCATAACTGCACTGCAATCAAAATAGTCTTGGCTCTCTTCTTAGAATAGCTGAAATTCGTATCTTGATTCATACATGAAGCTCTTCTAAAACGCTCCTTCTAATCATTTCCCCAACATTTAAAAATTTCTTCCAGAGTCCAACTAAAAATTCATTTCTGAGAAGACTACCTGCTTCAGTCATACTGTTTCCTGCAATCTAGCAGATTACAGATGGTTCCTAACTTATAATAGTTTGACTTACAAAATTTTAACTTTTCACTGGTGCAAAAACAATACATGTTCTGCAGAAACTGTACGTCAAGTTCCCATGCAACCATTCCATCTTTCACTTTCTGTACAGTATTCAATGCATTACGTGAAATATTCAACGCTTTATTAAAAAATAGGCTGTGTTAGATGATTTTACTAGTGGATGCATTCTGAGCACACACAAGGTAGACTAGGCTAAGCTATGTTGTTTGATAGGTAAGGTGTATTAAATACATTTTTGACTTATGATATTTTCAACTTACGATGAGTTCATCAGGATGTAACCCTATTGTAAGTTGAGGAACATCTATATTTTGGGGGCTATATGTATATCAGTTAGATTTATACTAAATACACTTACTAATACTTAGTTTTTTAAGTCTTCTCTTGATGCTTTAAAATATTTTGTTTTCTCAGTTAGAGAATAAGGACTTCAACCATGTCTTTTAATTAGTCTTTATTTCTTCTTTCTCGTTATATATTTGGAATCAAAGAATAGATGTCTAAATATTAACACTAATTTTCAAATGCAGTTTAACTAAGTCTTAAGTGTCAAATAAGCTTCATGTCCTAAGCCAACCTAATTAAATCAATATTGATAGTATTAAATGAATAATGGCTACCCAACATATTTAGAGTATTGTGTTGAGATTTCCTGAGGGCTTGTCTTATACTAGATGGGAAAAAGCCATAATTGGTTATTAATGCCTGCAAAGGGTACAGAAGGTGACATGACAGAAAACATAAGGAGATTTGCTATCCTTTGGCTCACAGTTATGCTTTTTAGAATAATTTGAAAGCTATTTTAGATTACATTAACTATTTTATGGTCACATCTTTTTAGTGGAAACTAAAAAATACATATTCCCTTCTTATATATAGGTCACACAATCTGTCTCGTTTTAGTTTAAATTTACCTCCCTTTTCAAAATGTCCTACCTGCTAAGCTTGCTAGACTATGTTCCCTTGCTATTTTCCCTTTATTCACAAACACCTAAATTAATGTTGTTTATGTTATAGCTTCCACAGTATTTTACGTATATTATTTATGTTTGGAACCTGCCTTCCCACTGTGATATCATCAAAAGTATAATACATATTATTTCAAATAGTTGTTTTCGATTCTCAGATTGAATTATAAACATATTACTATTTTGTGAATAATCTCTCAGAAAATGATTCTTATGCAATTGGTTTCAAGAAATGTACCTTTTTGTTTAACTTAGCTCTTTTCCAAATGCAATAACTGCAAGTTACATTTTTAAAAAGTATAAAAATATACAGCTGTGAGAGATTAGAGCTCTCTATAGCTAATTAGCTGCTTCTAATCCCTATAAGGATCAGGATAAAATATGTTCACCCTATTGACATCAAGCTAGGCTATGTGACTTACTTCATCAAAATGAATGTGAGTGGAAGCAATTAAAACCATTTATAAACAGATTTCCTTAAAGAGTCATTCCATGGTTCTGCCATGGCACTTTTACCTTGGTCTTAATAGTGACATGTCTGCTATAGTGGATGCTTCATCTTTCTAGATCTCATTCTATCACTCTAGATCTCTTAACTAGATCCTTAGTTAAGAAGACACAAAATCAGAGCAGCAGCCAACACGAAACATGAGAAATCAATACATTCTCTGTTGTTTGTAAGCCACTGAGATTTACGGGTAGACTATTATTATATTAACATGTAGTAACTAATGTAGTGACTAATACAAAAACTGTTATCAGGAATAGAGGTACTTAACATAGTCTAAAATATGGGGCAGTGACTTAGTAAAGAAACTGTTATTAGAGGTTGAAAATACAAATAAAAAATATAACTCATACACTGGTGATGCATTTAGTAAAACTTTCACTTGTGGTAAACTGGCAGGCGATATTGAGCAAAATGAGCTTAGAAAAAAGAATTCAGTAACATGCCTTTGTTGCTACTGGCTGCATTTAACATGGTACAACAAGAAAAAGATAAGCTCATAAATCTGGTTTCAAACATCAACAAAGGAAGAAAGAGAATAATCTAGAAATTCTGGGACGTACAGACTTAAAACATATAGTTGTTTCTCATGCTCTATCAGTGAAAGATAAAAGTTAAATAAGCTCTGAGAAACAAAGGCTAACCCAGAGTCAAAGACCAATCAAATATAGCTATACCTTGGAGATACTTCGGGTTTAATAACAAGCCATTTCATTAAAGTGAATATTGCAATAAAGCAAATCACACAAAAATTGTTTGGTTTCCCAGTGCATACAAAAGTTATGTTTACACTATAATGTAGTCTATTAAGTGTGTAATAGCATTGTGTTTACAAAAATGTACATAATTAAAACCCACATTATTGCTAAAAAAATACTAATGATCATCTGAGCCTTCAAGTCATAATCCTTTTTGGAGGGGAAGGGTCTTGTCTTGATGTTGATGGCTACTGACTAATAAGAGTGATGGCTGCTGAAGGAAGGAGTGCCTGTGACAATTTCTTAAGACAACAATAAAGTCTGCTGCATTGTTAGACTATTCTTTTCACAAAAATTTATTTGTAGCATGTGATGCTGTTTTATAGCATATGATCCACAGTAAAATTTTATTCAAAATTGAAGTCAATCCTCTTAAATAGTGCTGTTGCTTATCAATTATGTTTATGGAATATTCTAAATCCTTTGTCATTTTAACTATGTTCACAGCATCTTCACCAGGATTAGATTCCATCTCAAGACATCACTTTCATTGCTTATCATAAGAAGCAACTCCTCATTTGTTCAAATTTTATCATGAGATTGTAGCAATTCAGTCACATCTTCAGGCTCCTCTTCTAATTCTAGGTTTCTTGTTATTTCCACCATATCTGCAGTTACTTCCTCCACTGAGGTTTTGAACCCCTCAAAGTCATCCATAAAGGTTGCAATCAACTTTTCTCAAACTCCTCTCAATGTTGATATTGGACCCTCTCTCATGAATGGTCTTAATGGCATCTAGAACGGTGAATTATTTCCAGAAAGTTTTCCATGTGCTTCGCCAAGATCCATCAGAGACATCACTAACTATGGCAGCTATTGCCTTAGTAAATGTATTTTTTTCTTGTCTTTTTATTATACTTCAGGTTCTGGGGTACATGTGCAGAACGTTCAGGTTTGTTACATAGGTACACATGTGCCATGGTGGTTTGCTGCACTCGTCAACATGTAATCTACATTAGGTATTTCTACTAATGCTATTCTTCCCCTGGCCCCCCACCCTGACAGGCCCCAGTGAGTGATGTTCTCCTCCCTGTGTCCATGTGTTCTCATTGTTCAACTCTCACTTAAGGGTGAGAACATGCAGTGTTTGGTTTTCTGTTCTTTTGTTTGTTTGCTGAGGATGATGTTTTCCAGCTTCATCCATGTCCCTGTAAAGGACAGGAACTCATCCTTTTTATGGCTGCACAGTACTATATGTTGTATACGTGCTATATTTTCTTTATCCAGTCTATCACTGATGGGCATTTGGGTTGGTTCCAAGTCTTTGCTATTGTGAGCAGTGCCACAATAAACATATGTGTGCATGTGTCTTTATAGTAGAATGCTTTATAATCCTTTGGGTACATATCCATTAATGGGATTACTGGGTCAAATGGCATTTCTGGTTCTAAATCCTTGAGGAATCGCCACACTGTCTTCCACAATGGTTGAACTAATTTACACTCACACCAACAGTGTAAAAGTGTTCCTATTTCTCCACATCCTCTCCAGCATCTGTTGTTTCCTGACTTTTTAATGATCGCCATTCTACCTGGTGTGAGATGGTATCTCATATTTCTCTAATGACCAGTGATGATCTTTTTTTCATGTTTATTGGATGCATAAATGTCTTTTTTTGGAAAGTGTTCATATTCTTTGCCCACTTTTTGATTTTTTTTTTTTTGTAAATTTGTTTAAGTTCTTTGTAGATTCCGGATATTAGCCCTTTGTCAGATGGATTGATTGCAAAAATTTTCTCCCATTCTATAGGTTGCCTGTTCACTCTGATCATAGTTTCTTGTGCTGTGCAGAAGCTCTTTAATTAGATCCCATTTGTCTATTTTGGCTTTTGTTGCCATTGCTTTTGGTGTTTTAGTCATGAATTCTTTGCCCATGCCTATGTCCTGAATGGTATTGCCTAGGTTTTCTTCTAGGGTTTTTATGGTTTTATATCTTATGCTTAAGTCTTTAATCCAACTTGAGTTAATTTTTGTATAAGGTGTAAGGAAGTGATCCAGTTTCAGTTTTCTGCATATAGCTAGCCAATTTTCCCAACACCATTTATTAAATAGGAAATCCTTTCCCCACTGCTCGTTTTTGTCAGTTTGTCAAAGATCAGATGGTTATAGATGTGTGGTGTTATTTCTGAGGCCTCTGCTGTGTTCCATTGGTCTATGTATCTGTTTTGGTAACAGTACCATGCTGTTTTTGTTACTGTAGCCTTGTAGTTATAGAGTGAAGTCAGGTATTTCTTAAAATATAAGACTTGAAAGTCAGAATTATTCCTTGGTCCACAGACTGCAGAATGTATGTTTTACTAGCAGGCATGAAAACAATATTAATCTTTGGTGAGTAGGTACACTGTCAACAAGCACTGATGTTTGCAAAGACTTTTTTTTTCTGAAAAGGAGATCTCAAGAGTGGGCTTAAAATATTCAGTAAACCATGCTGTAAGCAGATGTGCTGTCATCCAGACTTTGTTCTTCCATTTATAGAACACAGGCAGAGTAGATTTTGCATAATTCTTAAGGGACCTAGGATTTATGAAACAGGTAAACTGAGTATTGGCTCTGTAAATTGAGCATTGGCTTCTACATTTTTTTTAAGTGATTTCAGTTTAATGTAATTCCAAGACAAAGTGTGATTACATTTCTACACATATACAATATACACATGTGAATTTACAAATTTTAATTAATAAGTCGTTTCACCTCAGAGACCGAAAAAATGATCAAAAAGAAACTGTAACAAGCTATAACATAGTTCACCACAATGGGACCCCCCTTTTTCTCACCCTACAGTTAGTAATGTTACAATTAAAATAACTATATTCTTCTATTTTTTTCTGTTACAATCATCTCATAAATTTACAATGCTATTATTAGTTTCCAAGGCTAATATAAATTCAATCCATTTTTCTACAACGAAAATGATTAATTTAGAAGATTAACACTTACAGCTGTGTTAGCCTCTAAGAAGAGAGTAATCCTATCCTTTGAAGTCAGACATTGACTTCTCTCTGGCTATAAAGTCCTAGAGGGTATCTTCTTCCAACAGAAGGCTGTTATGTCTGCACTGAAAATGTGTTGTTTAGCTAGTTGCCTTCATCAATGATCTTGGCTAGACCTTCTGGATAACTTGCTGCAGCTTCTATACCAGTACTTACTGCTTCCCCTTGCACTTTTTTTGTTTGGCTTTGGCTTAAGGGAATATTGTGGCTCATTTGATCTTCTACATAAACCATTCAAACTGTCTCCATATCAGCAATGAGGCTGTTTTAATTGATTATTAATTATTTGTGTGTTCACTGGGGTAGCACTTTTAATTTCTTTCAAGAACTTTTCCTTTGCTTTCACAACTTAGCTAACCATTTGGTGCAAGAGGCCTAGCTTTTGGGCTATCTTTACTTTCCACATGCCTTCCTCACTAAGCTTAATAATAATTAAGCTTTTGTTTTAAAGTTAGACATATGTGACTCTTCCTTTCGTATGAACACTTAGAGACCATTATAGGATTATTAATTAGCCTAATTTAAATATTATTGTGTCTCAGAGAATGGGGAGGCCCAAAGAAAGGGAGAGATGGGGGAATGGCCGGTCAGTAGAGCAGTCTAAACACCTACAACAGTTATGGATTAAGTTCACCATCTTATATGGGCACAGTTTGTGATGCTCCAAAAACAATTACAATAGTAATATCAAAGTTCATTGGCCATAGATTAATCATAACAGATATTATAACAAAAATGTTTAAAATATTGCAGCAATTACCAAAAAGTGACACAGAGGCACAAAAAGAGAACATTTTTGTTCTGGATAACTTGAATAAGTTAGTTACTGAAAAAATGATGCAGATGGACTTGCTCAATGCAGCGTTGTCACAAACCTTCAACTTGTTAAAAACACAGTGTCTACAAAGTGAAATAAAGCAAAGTACAAAAATACATGGTATAACTGTATATAACTGTGATAGCCTTTGTTATAACCTTTTCATATATTAAAACTGGCACTCAATAAGTTCTTTCTAGATTAATTGTAGCCCCTACAAATCCTTGGACAAAAGTGGATCAGAGAAAAGAGACTATGTACGTTTTCTCATGGCAGTCTTATAAGCTTAACATGTCGGCAATTAAGCCTAAAGAAAGATGTGTATGTCATCAAAATAACTGTCTTCAAAATAGCTACTGACACAAGTAAACATCTTGAATAAAATAAGTGAAAAGCTAAGGTTTACACAGTTCTACTGCCATGATAGCTTCTTACAGGGACCAAGAGACTTGGACTATTTGAGATTTATAATGCCCTCTGGCCCCAATCCTCTATGGCAATAAGTACCCTGAAAAAATTTCTCAGCCCTAAAAAGACATATATACTTCAATACCTTATCCTAATGTGGCCAAGGAAGATAATGGAGAAAAACGAACCAAATAAAATTCAGAGTTAAAAACCACAGAGACAATAGACTAGAAATATAATGGTAGAGAACAGAATCCAAGCTAAATTAAAAAAAAAGTTCCTACCACAATGTAGGATTCCTTCGCAACATATGCCAGTGGGATTTTAAAATTGCCACTGACTAGCGGCTCTTCTTCTATCCTTCCCATTTTCCCTTTCTAAATTGGAGTGAGTTATTGTGATTATCCTGTTCCTGCTCCAGCAGTATATATTGGGTTTATGTGGGGCAGAAAATTTGTCTTTTTAGTTCGCAGCTCACTGGATCAAGAAGGGCCATATGGAGACTTCATACAACACCTATCGTTAATTAAATTCTGCATTTTGAGTCTGGGATGGAACTTATGACTACATACCTTGTGAAGGAAGTGGGTAAATATTTTACATGTGTAAGAGACAGAAACAAATATTTTTGATCAAGAAGGTCAAAACATATTAGAGTGTATATGTGTTAAGCTGTATTATTGCTTCCAATTATTTGTTCTCATTACCTGGTAAAAAAAAATCACACTTTGCTGCCTTATTAACTCTCAAGCTTGGCCATCTGACTTGTTTTGGGCCATGGAATGTAAGTAAAAATGATATGTGCCACTCCTAAACAGAAGGTTTAAGAGTCATCATTTGGTGTTCCCATGACTTTTTCCTCTGCCATGAGACTTAATAATTAGACTGAAAACTATATACACACACACACTCTGATGTGGCATACAACAAATATACAACTAAGTAGAATTTGTTAAAAAGCAGCTCTAATTTCCAGCTGCTTTGGTTATTTAAAAAGTCATCATACTCACTGCTAAATAATAAATATCTGAACATAAAACCAAAAGAAGAATGTTTCTTAACAGCATTTTCCAGATCTAAGCATTCTCTTTTTATCAAATATGCAACAAAAAATAAAACATGGTTAACCAGAAACCATCTGTAATTTCATAAAATAAAATTTAAAATCATCTTTTTAGCGATTTGGTTAATTTTCAGAACTAATTATAAAAACATTGAGAGTAAGATCAATTGAAGACTGACAAATAAACCCAAACCTGAAATTTTGATGTTTACAGGTCAAATCCTTTGAGAGTAAGGTTCATAATGACTCTGAGGATTAAAAGACTGAGACAGATTTGCATTTATAATTGTAAATATAACAAGTGAATAAATTTAATTGTCATACTTGGGTTTGTTTATCGTTTGTTCTTATTGCTGTTGCTCAGTAGGAAGAACTAGGAGAAAAAGTACACTCTGGAATTCTATTATTTATTCCTACTCAGCAATGAATCTTTACCGTTTTACAGTATACATACAGTACACTATAAAATTTTTTTACAATGTGACAGAAAAATTGTTTTGTAAGAAAGAGATGAAAGACCTTCAACAACATAGAATTTAGCTTTCTGGAAATATCTGGGTTTGTGATGTCTTTGAGAGGGAGGCAGGAGCTCCATACCAATAATGAATGAAAGCAATGAAAAAGCAATTGTATGGGTATAAAACTTGGTAACTATTTATTGCTTTGCCTGAATAGAAACAGTAACTAAAAACAAAAACAAGGGTAGTGAATAGGAGATAAAGTAAGGAAAAGACTTAGTGATACATGGAGAGACACTTTACTAGAGAATAAAATGATCCTCAACATAGTGCCTCTGAAGCCTTAAAGCATCTCTCCCTTACATGTGCAATGGTAGGGGAGAGAAGGAAGAAGTGGGAGAATCCAATGTTTGTGCCATACTCACTAGCACTTAAATGTTCAAGATCTGGCCCTTCATGGTTAATTATCAGATACAGTAGCCCCCCCACTTACCTGAGGAGAATACATTCCAAGATTCCCAGCAGATGCCTGAAACCACAGATAGTACCAAATTCCATACAGAAGCTCCTTGATTTATGAAGGAGTAACATCCCAACAAAGCCACTATAAGTCGGAAATAAATTTAATATGCCAGTTAACCCATTGTAAAATAAAAAATTGTAATTCAAACCATCATAAATCCAGATGGTCCTCGACTTACAGTGGAGTTATGTCTAGATAAACCCACAGTAAAATTGAAAAGTCATTATGTCTAACCATCATAAGTCAGGAACTATCTGTGAAAGTTCTTAAGCACTGTAGCTATAACTTTCGAAATTTGAGGTGTGACAGCAAAAGTAGCACAAATTTTGTTTTTCCTTCTTCACAATGTCACACACAGAAGACTCACTCTTACCTTAGATCTTAGCAACATATTATTTTTTCTTTTCTTATTAGGTCAAGAAATTTCACATGAACACTTAAGGGAAGCATTTTATGGCTTCTCTTTGGGTGTATTCAAATTGCCAGTAATACTACTTTTGTACTTTGGAACCATTATTAAGTAAAATAAGGGTTATCTGAATACAAGCACTGTGATACAGTGGCAGTCAATCTGATAACTGAGCCAGCTACTCAGTGACTAACGGGCAGGGAATGTACATGCCATGGATACACTGGACAAGTGTATGCCCACATCCTGGGCAGGATCTAGGGGGACTGCACAAGGCTTCACCATGCTGCTTGGAACAGCATGCAGTTTAAAACTTATGAACCATTTATGGCATTTTTTATTTAATAGTTTTAGACCACAGTTGACTATAGGTAACTGAAACCATGGAAAGTGAAACCACGGATAACAGGAGGACTACTGTCTTTCCTTAAATCAGTGGTTACCAAAGTTGACTATTCATAAAAATTCACTTTGATGCTTATGAGAAATCAAAGTTCACTTCCATAACAAGCCTACTGAGTCAAAATCTTCTAGGGTAGGGCTTGGACAACTATGCTTTTAAAAGGATGATCCCTAACATACACCTCTTGTTAAGAACCATCAGTCTCAGAGGCTAGGTCTAGATAGATAGTTAAATCATTTTTTAAAATAATATAACAATATAACAGAATGTCAAATAACAGACAAGAATATTTGTCATTTTAAAATCAAAGAGCTGTTTTGAAGCATTTTCTATAATTAAATAATTAAAGACAGACAAGATGAATGTTTAATTGGTATCTAATTGTGTGTATGCATTTGTGTGTGTAATAATAACCCAGTAACTACTGAGATCATTGCTGTATAGGCATAGGATAATGACTATTTTGATAAATCATGACCCTGAGTTACCAAGAAAAATTAATGTATGTGTCTTAATCCACTCAGACTGTTATAATGAAATACCATAAATTAAATGGCTTATAAACAACAGAAATTTATATCTCAAAGTTCTGGAGCCTGGGAAGTCCAAGATCAAGGAACTGGCAGATTGCTTGGAACTGTGGGAGGAACTGCTGTCTGGTGAGGGCCTGATTCCTTGTTTATAGACAAATAACTATATTTTTGCTGTGTCGTTGCATGGCGGGAAGGACAAGGGAACACTCTTGGTCCTTGTTAAAGGACACTAATTCTGTTCATAGGGGCTCTACCCTGTCGCCTAATTATTAATACCTACCAAATGTCATAGTGACTAACACCATCACCTTGGGGCTAGGATTTTGACAAATAAAATTTGTGGGAAGCCACTGATTTGGACTAGGCTCTTGCACTAAGCCGAACAGACCAAATCAACAGGGAGTTTAGCTATAGTAGCTGAGCTTTAGTTAATTGCAAGAGGCTCTGGAATGAATTAAACAGTAGCCAATAAAGTTGTCTCTACACTGCACTTCTACTTTCTATAAATGCTGTCAGATCACGTTATTGGCTGGAGTTCTTCGAACCTGATCTGGTTCAGAGGACTGCCTAACTCTTGAACCATTTTTGTTTTGTTTTGCTTTGCTGAAATAAACTCAAAATTTAAATTTGTCTAAGGGTTTCTGTTTAACAATTTCACCATATGAATTGAGGGAAGTGGAACATAAACATTCAGTCCATTGTAGTATGCTAATACAGAATAAGGCATTACATTCTATTTCTGGAATAATACCCATCAATAAAAAAGTTTCACTGCATAAAGGATTAACAGTTATAAGAAAATATGCTTTTATGGCTAGCCATATGCAGAAAATTGAAACTGGACCCTTTGCCATATATAAAAATTAACTCAAGATGGATTAAATGTAAAACATAAAAACTATAAAAATCCTGGAAGACAATCTAGGCGGCACCATCCTGGATATAGGCACGGGAATGTTTATTGCAGCACTATTCATAATAGCAGACATGGACTAGATCTAAATGCCCATCAGTGACAGACTGGATAAAGAAAATGTGGTACATTTACACCATGGAATACTATGCAGCCATAAAAAGGAATGAGATCATGTCCTTTGCAGGGACATGGATGAAGCTGGAGGCCATTATCCTTAGCAAACTAACGCAGGAATAGAAAACTAAATACCACATGTTCTTGATTATAAGTGGGTGCTAAATCATGAGAACACATGGATATATGGTGGGGAACAAAACACACTGGGACCTATTGGAGGACAGTGGGTGGTAGGAGGGAGAGGATCAGGAAAAATAACTAATGGGTACTAGGCTTAATACCTGGGTGATGAAATAATATGTAGTTTCTTAATCCTGAGTTCTAATTTGATTGCACTGTGGTCTGAGTGACTGTTTGTTATGATTTCTGTTCTTTTGCATTTGCTAAGGAGTGATTTACTTCCAATTATGTGGTCAATTTTAGAGTAGGTGTGATGTGGTGCTGAGAAGAATGTATATTCTGTGGATTTGGGGTGGAGAGTTTTATAGATCTCTATTAGGTTTGCTTGGTCCAGATCTGAGTTCACATCCTGGATATCCTTAGCAAATGCAACAGGATTAAGAAACAAACTCAGAACTGCACAACTTCATGGAAACTGAACAACTGGCTCTTGAAAGTTGACTGGATAAACAATGAAATGAGAAGCAAGGAAATACAAGCTACCATCAGAGATTACTACAAACAACTCTATGCACATAAACCAGTAAACCTGGAAGAAATGGATAAATTCCTGGACACTTGCACCCTCCCACGCCTAAACCAGGAAGAAGTCGAAACCCTGAGCAGACCAGTAACAAGGACTGAAGTTGACACAGCAATTAATAGCTTACCAACCAAAAACAGCCCAGGCCCAGATGGGTTCACAGTGTAACTCTACCAGACATGCAAAGAGGAGCTGGTAGCACTCCTTCTGAAACTATTGCAAACAATCCAAAAAGAAGGACTCCTTCCCAAATCATTTTATGAGACCAACATCATCCTGATACCAAAACCCAGCAGAGACTCAATGAGAAAACTTCAGGCCAATATCCATGATGAACATAGATGCAAAAATCTTCAATAAAATACTGGCAAACCGATTGCAACAGCACATGAAAAAGCTTCATCTCGGGGATGCAAGGCTGGTTCAACATACACAAGTCTATAAACGTAATTCACCACATAAACAGAACCGAAGACAAAAACCACATTATTATCTCAATAGATGCAGAGAAGGCCTTCGACAAAATTCAACAGCACTTTATGCTAAAAACTCAATAAACTACATATTGACGGAACGTATCTCAAAATAATAAAAGCTGTTTATGACAAACCCACAGCCAGTATCATACTGAATGGGCAAAGCCTGGAAGCATTTTCTTTGAAATCTGGCACTAGACAAGATGCCCTCTCTCACCACTCCTATTCAATACAGTATTAGAAGTTCTAACCGGAGCAATCAGGCAAGAAAAATAAATAAAGCATATTCAATTAAGAAAGGAGGAAGTCAAATTGTCTCTATTTGCAGACGACATGATTGTATATTTAGAAGGCCCCATCGTCTCTGCCCAAAATTGCCTGAAACTGATAAGCAACTTCAGCAAAGTCTCAGGATACAAAATCAATATGCAAAAATCATGAGCATTTGTAAACACCAATAACAGACTTAAAGAGAGCCAAATCAAGAACAAACTGCCATTCACAATTGCTACAAAGAGAATAAAATACCTAGGAATACAACTAACAAAGGATGTAAAGGACCTCTTCAAGGAGAACTACAAACCACTGCTCAA
>CAUYLG010004830.1:0-82180 GCA_963573385.1 Cacajao melanocephalus | reverse complement strand
GCTTACTAGGTTAGGAAAATTTTCCTGAATAATATCCTGAAGAATATTTTCCAACTTGGATTCATTCTCTTCATGACATTCAGGTACACCTATGTCGTAAATTAGGTCTTTTCACATAGTCCCATATTTCTTGGAGACTTTGCTCATTCCTTTTTACTCTTTCTTCTCAAATCTTGTCTTCTCATTTCATTTCATTAAGTTGGTCTTCGACCTCTAATATCCTTCCTTCTGCTTGATCAATTCGACTGTTAAAACCTGTGCATACTTTGTGAAGTTCTCGTATTGTGTTCTTCAGTTCCATTAATTCACTTATATTCCTCTCTAAATTGTCTATTCTCGTGAGCATTTCATCAAACCTTTTTTTAAGGTTCTTAGTTTCTTTACATTTGGCTAGAACGTGTTCTTTTAGCTCAGAAAAGTTTCTTATTATCCACCTTCTGAAGCCTAATTCTGTTAATGGATCACACTCGTTCTCCATCAGGCCTTGTTTCCTTGTTGATGAGGAACTATGATCCCCTGTAGGAGAGGCATTCTGATTTTGAATATTCTCAGCCTTTTTACGCTGGTTTCTTCCCATCATTGTAAGTTTATCCACCTGTCGTTTGTAATTGCCAACTTTCAAATTAGGTCTCTGAGTGGACGTCCAACTTGTTGATTCCCAGCGCTGAAATCTGAGCAACCCACTGCGCCAACTAAAACAGTGGCATTAAGATTCATGGTGCTTTTCTGTCCAGTAATCTCTGGTCTGGCTTCCCTCTTGAATCCCTTTTTCGATCAGGTAAATAGGCGACTCTGCCTTCCCGAAGCTCCAAACGTCAACCAAAAGGGTAGTCAGTCCCTTTTATTCTGCACCGAGAACCGCCACGCCAGGGTGCCGGCAAAATCGCCAGGCCGGCCACAAGAGTTGCGCTGGCGACCCGTGAGGCTCCTCCACTGGAAATCTCCTGGTCCGTGGGCAACAAAAATTCATCTGTAAGTGTGGCGTCCTCTCATTCTGTGCGCTTTCTCTGGGAGCTACAATCCTAAACTGCTAGTAGTCAGCCATCTTGGATCTCTCTCTGTTTATCCACTTTTAATTAAGCTGGCTTTTAATCATAGCATTTTGAAAAAAAAATTCTTTAAAATTTTTTATTACCTGACTTTAGCCATGCCAAGCAACCAATATTTTTGTCTTTTGAATTTTACCACGGATAATGTCCCACATGAAATTAATCAGTTTTAACTAAGCTTATAACTTAACCAAGAACCTGTAGGTGTCTTAAAGAGATGGTAAGCAGTTTGTTTTTTTAACAAGATTTAGAATCCCCCCTAGTGTAGTTTAGAGGAAGGAAAATTTAAGACTGGAAATCAGAAGCTATCCAGGGGAGGGAAAAACTTCAATTAATGGCAAAGTTACATAAATAAATAAACCAGAAAAAAAGCATTCCAGCAGCCATTGTCAAATGTCAAACAATCATTTCAGGCTGCCATTGTCAAAAAGCAAAGCCTTAGCTACTGAGTTAGAGCAGTGAGAGATTTGCATTGCTCTTCCCAGAAGGAGCCCAGAGAAGCCAATTTCAAGCTTGCAAGGCTTTTAACTGCTTAAGATAATTTTTAGGGCTATGACATGAACCTCAAAATTACTGTCCTCTGGATGGCAGAAACCAAGGAAAGTATCCCCACATGGTCATAAGGTTAAGCTCTTAAGGATAAAAAACAAGACAGAGAAATTTCATATAGTATTGGTTTCAGAGACCTGTAGCAAAGGTTGTACTGATCAGCCTGCTGCAAGCTTATAGGGGTCTTAAACCCACATCCTATCCTGTGATACTCCTTTTTCCATTACAGCACACAGAAAAACAAATTCTTAGCACAAAGTATACCAGATTCGCTACTGCCTAAGACTAGTCTCACAAATCCTTTTTCTATTAATCAAATAGAGACAAATAATGATATTTACCATTTACCCAGACAGAGAAAGAGAGAGAGAGAGACCAGAAACTTGGCTGATAAGAATTTCTTACCCTTTTTTGCCAACATACTAGGTTTCTGGGTTCCCTTTCTCTGCAGCTTCCCAAAGAATGAAGCGGCTTCTTTAACCCTGCTCACTGTGCCATAGATGTGGGGTTCAAGCCACTTTTTTTCTTTTTTTCTTTCTTTTGAGACAGAGTCTTGCTCTGTCACCCAGGCTGGAGTGTAATGGTGTGATCTCGGCTCACTGCAACCTCTGCCTCCTGTGTTCAAGCGATTCTTCTGCCTCAGCCTCCTGAGTAGCTGAAATTGCAGGTGTCTGTCACCATGGCTGGATAATTTTTGTATTTTTAGTAGAGATGGTGTTTCACCATGTTGGCCAGGCTGGTCTTGAACTCCTGACCTCAAGTGATCTGCCCATCTCAGCCTCCTAAAGAGCTGGGATTACAGGTGTGAATCACCACACCCAGCCCTTCAAGCCACTTTACAAGAGAAAATCACCCTTTCCTGTTTTATGGAACCATAGGCAAGATTCTTAATTTGCAACATGCTGTGCAATGGGCTGCCTGGGAAATAAAATTAACATTTTCCATCCCAGCAAAACACACATAACAAAACAAACATTAGACGCCTTGCTCAGCACCCAGTATTAACCTGGCAAAGCTCAAACTTTTTCCCATTGGTCCCTGTTGTCTTTGATTCATTCTACATGGGAAAGGATGACCTCTGAACAGTAATTCACAATGGGGTCTCTGGGCAAGGCAAAGAGCAGATAGTCACCCCAAGAGACAAGCCTGTTGAGCCTTCTTTAGGACACATCGAATGTGACCACACAAATAAGGAGAGTTCTCTGAGTTAGGCCTGTTGGACTTCCATCAGCAACCCCCTCTGAGATCCCTTCCACATATACAAACACACACAAAGACAAGATGGCAGAAGGCCTTCCAAATCAGATCCCTAACCCAGAACTCCAAGAGTATCCCTTCTAAACTATCGTCCTATTCTCCATCTGAGAAACCTCCTCGAAATCTTCCTGATTGAGAAGTTTCCCAAAGCAAAACTCTTCCTACTAGTTAGAAAGAGCCAACAGAAATCCCCCCTGGAGCCGAACAGACATCCCACAATGGGTCTATAGACACAGACACCTCATGGTGGAGCTACAAACAGACACCTTGCAATGGGGTACAGACACCCCACTATAGGACTACAGAACCAGTTTGGAGAAGGAAGGAGGTGTTGGCAGTGCCTAGGATACTCACCAATCCAGATACCCCACAATGAGGCTACAGACAGATACCCCACCATGGGCTACAGAGAGATATCCCACCATGGGGCTAGAGACAGACACCCTGTCATAGGGCTACAGTTAGGGGATATCTCCCCAGAACTATTTCTCCATTGCCATTAAATCCATGCACATTGGGTCAGCAGCACCCCACCAGTAGAGTGAGTACCAAAGTCAGTCCCCAGTCCAAGAGAACTAGGTGGCCACTTGGGTTGGCTTCTGGGTCCATCCCTAGAGGGGGCCACTGAACTATGGGCAGGTAGCTGCAAGGACAATCCTGGACAAACCCCCAGATTTGTAGCCACCCATGGGGTTCACCTTGCCCACTGCCTAAATAGAGCCAATTCATCAAGACAGGGGAATTGCAATGGAGAAAGAGTAATTCATGCAGAACCAGCTGTGTGGGAGACCAGAGTTTTATTATTACTCAGATCAGTCTCCCTGAGTTTGTAGTCTCCAACTGCATGACTCCTAAACCATAATTTTTGATTTTGTGGGTAATGTTAGCCCTACAAAAGCAATCTAGTCCCAGGCAAAATGGAGGTCTGCTTTGGGAAAGGGCTGTTACTGTCTTTGTTTAAACTATGAACTATAAACTAAGTTTCTCTTAAAGTTAGTTCAATCTACGCCCAGGAATAAACAAGGACAGCTTAAAGGTTAAAATCTCTTTCATTGTCTCAGTTATGATTTTGCAAAGGAGGTTTCAGGATTGGGCACCAGCTCCCCTGGTCTGGCCGGGCAACTCTGAGGAATGTGATTTGAAAACCACTGATTGGCATCATTCTAACCCCACTCCCCCATCCTAGTTTTTTTTTTTTTAAACCACTGAACCTATGTCTGTCCTGTGATCACAGAATGACAAAATTAACAGTTGAAGTCATGTTCCCTCTAACTGCAGAATTCTTTTTCTTGATTGAAAGATATTTAGTTGTATCCCTGTTTACATTAATTTGCCTAAATACACACGTTCTGATACCTAGAAACAACTTTACAATTTAAAATTAAAGCATCTTGGTAGATGTCTCATTTCTCCCATTGCTAGAGAAAGTTCTAATGAGAATAAGGGCAGACTTATAGAACTTAGTTGAACTTACATAAAAGTGAGAACATTTTAATTAAAAAAATTTACTGTCAGAGTCTTCACATAGTGTTTTTTAGTTTGATTTATTTGCTTGACACCTACCCATATTATGCAGGATATACCAAATGGGTTATAATTACCATAATTTATAATATTTAGGTATATGTGCTTGAGAAAGGACACCTCGTTCTGAAATTATGCACGGGCTAGGTATTGAGAATTATGAACAATTTTCTTTACTACTGCAGCTTTAAGATACGGTCTCTAATAATGAGCTTATAATTGACAAAGACAAATCTGTGAAATATTAAATGCATAAGTTAAGTGACAGCATAAGACAGCAAATATAGGAAATCAGGATGGTTGTTAGAAATGAACTAAGAGTTCAGAATAAGGAGAATGAATTCTTCAGGATGAGGTGATCTGGACATGTAGTGAGGTCTAGATATGAGTTGGGAGGTTTGGAGGCATTGCAGGAGAGTATAAAATACGAGCAGAAGTGTGGCGTCGGAAAGGGATGTTTAAGGGAGAGCTAGCTCCTCTCTTTTAAAGGTAATAAGAAAAGTATGTTTAAAATTAAGATACAGGAGATTAAGGCCCTTAACAGTATGCTATGAATAGAAAATTATAATGCACATAATTTATAAAATACTTCCTAAGGTGGCACAACATATTTCTATAAGAAAATTGTTGGGTTTGCAGGGCTGTAACCCCCAGTGTGGATAACAGACAAGTTAATGTCAAAATATAGAAAATTTGATTTTAATGAACTGACTTGTGTTGCATGATCAGCTGTATGATGTTAATAGTAAATAGAATCTTAAGATATATTCATGTGAATTCTAGCATTTATGGAATATTTATCTGAAATTCTGAAAGATACACTGTTTCAGATTTTCCCACATAACCAGCCATTCTTCCCAGAGTAATATTTATATAAATTCACATGTGTAGCAAAATAACTTAACTTATAGTTATCTAAAGTATGTATCAGAGGAGTATTAAGGGTTTTTAAGAAGTGGTTATTAAGTTATAAGCACTTACACTTATATAGAAAGTTATATTCAGAGTATGGCCATCTCTCAAATGGCTTGGTGGATTATTGTGTATTCATTTCTTATATTTACACAAATAAAACTGTTGTCATAGTGTCTTTGTTGCCCTTTTGCAAATTTAGTGACATATCTTTGCCATTTTCAGTAAGGAGATCAATTTCTGCAGATGGTGCAGGGTCTGTTGTCGTCAGCTCTGATGGGTGAAGGTTTTGCAGTGGAATGGGAAGAGATGTACTACTTTATATCCTTTTGTGGATGGTATATTCTATTTGACTTTTTACTCTATTTTTTGCATATCATTATTTGCCGTAGAAATGTAAGCTCCTGAGTGAATAAGAAACAATTCACATAATTTGGTTCCAGAATAGACCACCAAATTTGGCAGTGTAAAATGCTGTTGCTTATTGCTGTAGACAAAATCAACACTTTCAAAGTTAATTCTGCATAGCTGAAATTCTTTGGCAACAAAATTAATTCTGGATACTGGTAGAAAATTTATGGATTTCAATTAGCGTTTGTAGTGTGTCATAATTCCAGTTTTACATTCCATGCAGTTCAGAGTTTTGGGTTTTTAATGGGGCCAGTGCAGTAATAATGAAAATGATTCAGAATGCACCCAGTAATTATAGAGATTTGCTGTTGCCTTTGCATTAAAAATGATGATGATTTATGCTCAGTGAAATTGTGGTCTGTGGCTCTATTTAGGGCATTCTTGCTATTAAGCTGCTTATTAGTAATGGTCAGTGATTTAAAGCTTAAGACCTACATTAGAGGGCTGTAAAATTATTTATTCTTTAATAGATAATAGTAAATTTGAAGCAGATGTTAGGTTAATTATAATCTTGTACATTCAGGAGTATGGAAAGTCCTTTGTCTCTTTTTAGGTCTTTTGAAATTCAAGTAAATGGAAAAACGGGTGATTGGGTTAGAGAGTTCAGTGAATTTACTTTTGCCTCCTGGTTTGTAAATAGTTAACACCTTTTCTGAATGTTCTTGAAGATAATTTTAACTTCTCATTGTGGGTCCTTCTCCTTGCTAAACAAACGTGAGTTCTTCTAATAACTTGTCTTTGTTCCATGTTGACATTCCTTAAATTAGCTGAAAAGATCCGAGAGGGAGGCTTTTTGCCTGATTTGGGGGTGGGCGCAGGGGGGCATGGAACTGTAGTTAAGGATAAGCATACTTTAATTTGGCATTGCAGAAGGGAGTTTGCCATTATTCGTATTACTGGTAATTATGTATAAATTTACATATGTGTGTGTATGTATTTATACTCAGGCACACACAAGTACAAATGTGTGTGTGCATGTGTGTGTGTGTATATATATATATATATAAAACATAGACACACACATGTATACATCCATCCATCAGGATTTACATACTCTTCTTTGTATTTTATGTAAGACAGAAATCATCTAGTATAAACATCAAAAGGTGTTAGGATAGGAATTTCTTACAACATTAATTAAATTTGATATTCCAATTCCTGTGTAATGCTTGGGTGTTATGCTAAAACAAGAAAAATACCTAAGAGAAAGAAACTGCATATAAAACTGTTAAATAATAAAATATGTGTGTATTATTCAGGATAGTGTAGGGCATGCTTTAATAAGAAACTATCTGCTCCTCCCCCAAACCCCCAAATTCAAAACCTTAACATAATAAATACTTACTTCTGGCTCCTGCGAAGGCCTTAGGGTCTGTGGAGGCTTTCTTCCTTTCAGTGACTCAGGGGTCCAAGCTCCCTCCATCTAGTCTCATATCATCTTAAAACATGATGATTTTTAAGAGTGAGCCCTGGAAGTGACTTCTGTTATTTCTGCTTACGTCCCATTGACCAGAGCTCCATCAAGTGGCCCCCACCTGTCTGTAAGAAAGCCTGGAAACTAAAGCCTTTTTTTTTGTGCTAAGAAAAAGGAAAAAAAAAATGGCATTAGATGAACAACACAGTGTTTTGTCTGCTGCAGTATGTAAATGCTTCTGAACTCTCTGCATATAATCAATCAGAAAAATGTCATAAATGCTTGGCATCTTTTAAAAAATTTCATGATCTCCCCATTCCTTTCTGCCCTATGTGCTAAGAATTGAAAAGAAAATTGGTTGGTTGTGTCTAGATTCCTGTCACTAGTGGTTTGGTACACTGTAGTTCACCCTAGTTATTCTCCCTCTTTCTTTCTTAAGAGTGGTTGATGGCCTCACCTGAGAATAATGCCATACAGCTGGGCAGGGTTGGTGTTTCCCATTAGTCTGTCCCACTTTGGGTCCTGTCTTTCCATCACTGACCTCCTCCCTCTGTCCCTCATTGAATTCTCTTCCTTTTGTGAGAATTAATGGTGCACATTCTGAAGGTGGGAAAGAGTCATTATTTAGCTGTTTAACAGAACACCACGGTTGATAAATCTAGTTACATGTTGCATTAGTTTTCCATTGCTGCATAACAAATGGCCACCAACTTAGCTGCTAAAAATAACATCCATTTATTATCTCGTAATTCTGGGTCAGAATTCTGGGCAAGTCCCAAGCTTGACTGGATTCTCTGCTCAGAGTCTCAGAAAGCCAAAATTAAGGTATCAGCCAGCCGGGGCTCGTATTTGGAGGTTCTGGTGAGGGGAGAATCCACTTCTAAGCTCATTTAGTTTGTTGGGAGAATTCCTTGCAGCTACAGTTAGGAGTTTCCCATTGAGGCTGCCCTCACTCCTTTTCATACGTCACCCTCCATCTTCAAACCAGCAATGGTGGGTTGAGTTCTTCTCAAGCTTTGAATTTCTCTGACTTCTTATTTTCTAGCCAGAGAAACACTAAGCCTTTAAAGGGCTCAAGGTATTAGATTAGATTAGGCCAACCCAAGAGAATAATCTCCCTTTTGTCACGTACTGTAACCTCATCACGAGAGTGCCATTTATCATATAATCACAGGTTCCACCCACACTCGAAAGCGGGGGATTACACAAGAACAAGAATCATTGGGGTCATCCTTAGAAATCTGTTGACTGCATATATTTCTGTCCAAGAGAGCTTAGAAAGGAAGTTTTTAATGGAACCTGTAGTTTTGCCCAAATGCAGAATTGAAAAGAAATCTTTCTTCAACAAGAATTAGATCCTGGTAAAGGAAGAGGAGGTGGCTGAAGCTGGTAGGGAGAGAAGATGAATTTTCTTTTAAAGGCTTCTTGATATACAGAAAATACTTAAAAAGCAACTTAATTTAGGTAATGGGTGTATAAAATAGTTTACTTGCTTGATTTTCAAATTAAGAACAGCACTCATAAAATCTCATTTAATAAGTTCAGCTACAAAAAAATATAATAATGGCCAATTAAGAGAGAGAGATTTAGCGGGGAGTGGGAAGTGGAGAGACAGCACACAGGGTGAAATCCATTCAGAGGTCTTCATAGATGAGCAGCATCCCCTAGAGGATAATGTTGCTAACTATTATTAAAAATCAGATAGCGATTTTACATAAGTGGTTTAATGATTTTTTATACATGTTGCCTCCTCAGAGAGACCATCATTTCGGTACCCCACCACTCATCATCATATCACTCTCTTACTGTCTTTCTAGAACGTGGCAGAATTTGAAATTATCTGTGTTACATGTCTAATTGTTTAGTCTCTGCTTCCCAATTTGAATATAGAATTATGACCATAATGTTCCCCATTAACTTTACCCCAGAATGGGAAATACAGAGAACCAAGTCCTAGTCCCAGGCCTGTCATTAAGTTGCTTTGAAGTCAATTCATGTGTGATTCTGAGAACTAAACTCATCTTAACATCTATAAAATGAAGAAATGTACAGTATAGGAATTACAAAGGCTTTCAAATGCTTCACCCAAAGATATCCTCTATGCCTTTTGTTTCCCCTTTGGAAAATGATCTACTTAAAGTGATCTGCTTTCTTGATTAGGACTTAATATTTCTAAAAATATTGGGTGGCCATGTGCTGAAAGAGAAGATGGTGCTGTGAAGGAATTTGCACAGGGTTTCCCAGAGTGAATTGTTTTTCTTACCCTTGGCTTTCTCCCCATGAAAATGAAGGCACAGTATGACAGATTATGTTTCTCCTCTTGAAATCACCTTTCTTGCATTTCCCCTCCCTGCAGGAGTATTATGTGTCTTACCCCTTTGAACTCTGACATGCTTTGGTTAATGAAAGGTGAGCAGAAGTGATGTGGCTCTCTTCCAGACAGAAGCTTTACAAAACTGCATGGTTCACAAATTAAATCTTTTCCATTAGTCACAATGACTGGCAGTGATCCTGATAGAGAATGTTTTGTCAACTTTGGTCCTGGAGTGAAGAAAGTGGCACAGAACCATAGCTGACCCATATCGGATTTGTAGCATGAATGAAAAATAAACCTTTGTTGTTGTAAGCCATTGAAATTGCAAGGTCATTTGTTACTGCAGCAGAACTGGCCCATCCTAACTGATACACGTAGCCTGATACTTGCGTGCACCAATTCAAATCATCTTGGCCTGAATTCGTATTGCAGCCACTGCTGAGCAAACAGTTCTGCACAGGTTTCAACCAGCATCATATAGGTACACCCTAGCAGCTCATTGGTTTAGGCCTGTGCTTCTTGCTTTCTGTCCAGAGGCTCCTCTAACTTTGTCATGTACTCCTGTGGGAGCTGACTGGGCACTCATACATGTATAAGCAGGAAGTGCAAGGATGTTAACACCCATAAGAGAAACCTTGACAAGTGGATAATGGAAGGTGATGGGTAAATGTTTCTCTCTTGATTCTTTTTCATGCATAGCTCTGAGTTGTATTTCCTAAGGCTCCTGAAAAGGTTTTGCATAATAGAGCAGCAAGTCACCAAGTGGTCAACCCCTTCAGCATCACATGGGTGTTGGGCTTTCTTTCCTTTGTTTCACTCTCTCCTTCCTTTTACTTTCTGGGATCACATTCCCAAACAAACTATCTACCTATAAGCCTTTGTCTCATGCTATGTTTACTGGGGGAACGTGACGCATCACCAGTTAGACTTTCTTTTAATTGAACCAACTTGAATATTATCCACAACGATAGTGAATTATTTACTTCTATAGCATGGAGGATTATATTGTACATTTATAGTAACTTGCAAAACACAGTTTGCTACTTAGACTGGAAGTTATTATTAGATTTGCTGATCTAAAAATAAGTTCCTCTCTCCACCATTAATCTTCCATGAACTGGCTATTATTAAAAAGTCAAAAATAGGCCATATGTGATGGTTCATGCCTGTAATCCCCACACTGGGAGAGGCTAAGGCAAGAGGATCACTTGAGCCCAGGAGTTTGAGACTAGCCTGGGCAACATAGCAAGACTCTTGTCTCAAAAAATAGAAACATTAGATGGGCATGGTGGCCCACTTGTAGTTTGAGCTACTTGGGAGGCTGAGGAAAAAGGATTGCTTGAGCCCAGGGGTTTGAGGTTACAGTGAGCTGTGATCACTGCACTCTAGCCTGGGCAGCAGAATGAGACTCTGTCTTAAAAAAAAAAAAAGTCAAAAAAATAGCATGTTGAAGGGAAAGAAATATACTCTGTTGGTGGGAATGTAAATTAGTATAATCTCTATGGAAAACAGTATGGAGATTTCTTAAATAATTAAAAATAGAACTACCAGTTGATCCAGCAATCCCACTACTGGATGGTATTTACTCAAAGGAAAGGAAATTATTATATTAAAAGATACTCGAACTTGTATGTTTATCACAGCACTATTCACAATAGCAAAGCTACGGAATCAACCTAAGTATCCATCCATGAATGACTAGATTTAAAAAATGTGGTATGTTCACGATAGTATTCACAATGGAATACTATTCAGCCATATAAAAGAATAAAATCGTGTCTTTTGAAGCCATGTAGATGGAATTGGAGGCCATTATGTTAAATTATTTAGAAACAGAAAGTGAAAAGCAGCATGTTATCACTTTTAAGGTGGGGGCTGAGCAATGTGTACAAATAGACACAGAATGTGGAGTAACAGACATTAGCATCTCAGAAGGGTATGAAGTGGGCAGGGGTGAGGGCTGAGAAATTCCTTAATGGGAACAATGTACATTATTGGGGTGACAGACAAAAAGCCCAGACTTGACCACTACTCAAAATGTCCATGTAACAAAACTGCACTTGTACCTCTTAGATTTATATATATATATAAAACCACTCCCATTATTAGTTCTCAGTCCATCCTGGTGCCATAACACACAGATTTTGGTTGGGAGGAATCTGTGTTTTTTGACATTCAGTGATTTGTTGAGTAGCGTGGTGTTAGACGCATGTTTCAATGTGAAACCACAGAAGAGGGTTGGGGAGAGCTGTCATTCTGTAATACTTTGCTGCCTTTCTGCTCCAAGTTCTCAGACCACTGACAGCGCCCTGGGGCACACTTCAGTTGTTAGGTGCCAAGGGAAGTATTGTTTTGTTTAGGAATTGAATTGGCCTAATTCTCATAGGGAGGAGGCTCTGTTCCCTTTTGGCCTCTTCATCAGTCTATTCCCTAGAAATCATAAAATCACAGCATGACAGAACCAAACCTTAAAATCATCTAGCTAACTTTCTTATTTCATAGGTCAAAAAACAACAGATTAAGGAAAATGATCTACTTTGTGGGGTGAAGGAGAGAAATTAAGGGGGAATGTAATTTTGGCTGTTAAGAAGATGCTATTCTCTTTTAACATAATTAAGTTCTTGATTGTGATGCTCTTAAATGAACCATGAAATTCTAAGCACTTACCATGCAAGCGTGATTTTTAACTAAGGCTTTTTTTTTTCTTTCCCCAATCTGAATGTTAAGGTGGTAGATGCATAACTAATCTTAGCTGAATCTATATTAAGAAATCGGCAAGGTATCTTTATTTAACTTGCATGATGTGTGAATATAATGTAGTGTTAAATAGCATGATTTTGCACATTATGTCCTAAAATAAAAACGACTCCTTTAAAGTGATAGTAAAATGTGGTAATGTGAAGGGTTATTTTTTTATTTGCTCTCAAAGGAAATGAAAAGCATAGAAGAAAAGAATTGGGAACCTTATTTTCAAATATGATTTCAGCAGGGGTGTGTGTGTGTGTATGTATTTTATATGGGTATATATAGTTTAACATTTTAATTCATATATGTATTTAATACTTTTAAATCTAAAAAACAGAAGTCAGTGTTTGGGTTTGTGTTCTATGTCACACAGAGGAAGCTCCTATCAGCAGAAGAAAGGTTCTAAAATCCTTGTTATCCTAGTTTAAATTTTCTGAAAAATACCCAACTCATTGAGCTTCTATGTTCTTGCACTGGGATGTTTCCATGGGTCCCTATTAGTTCTAGGAAATTTGGGTCCTTTCCATTTTATCTCTGGAATTGAGGTTCCTGTAGAAACTACAAGGGATTATCTGTGTTCTTTGCTGTTTAATGTCTTTCCTGCAGTGAGTCAGATTCCTGAAGGAGTAAACAATGAAATGTTTTAAGGCGAACTGCGGGAGATTATGTGAGAGGAAATCCAGCTATTCCGAGAGAAGACATATAAAATGTTGGCCTTTTGCTTCTTGAAATAATAGTGTAAAGATCCCTTGCCTGTTGTACATTAACCAATGCAAGCATGTGGAGACCACTCCATGTGATATTTGAAGTTGGGATCCTGGGGTTTAACTTTTACTCAGTTAATGAATTTTTATTTTAATGGAATTGAATTTCTTTAAGAATCCAATTTCCAATTCAGAACATACCATTCTCCTGGGAAAGTGGCTCCCAATCCATAGAACACAGACCCTTGAAGAATTAATAGAAGACTCCTGGAACCTATCTGGGGACCAACCATTGTCAGTGCACATCTGCATACATAATGTTTTATATAAATATGTTTGAAGGTGTTCTTAAATTTTTGGTCACTTTCAAAGCAGTACTTTTTCTCAATCAAAAAGTAGCAGGAAAATAAGAAAAGCCTAGCAGTAAGGTGACTGTGTGTGTTTGTGTACATGCACGCATATGCCTGTGTGAGGCAGGGGTGCGGAGGGGTGGTCTGTGTTTCTAAAAACAATTAAAGAGGTCTTTATGCTTCAACAAGTTGAGAGCTACTATGGTAGTTATGTTCTATAGGGCATGCTTCACAAAGCTAAATGAAAAATTTTAAAGTTAATGGCTAAACAGTGCTTAAAGCATACACATTATTCATGATTTATTCTAATGACATTTGTGGATGACTAACTTAATCATGCTGCTGAACATCCATTATCTTTTTGTTCTAAAGATGTGCGTAAGTATCTATGCCTCCTTAGGGGTGAGTTTACATCACTCAGTGATTGAGCTAAAATATATAATTCCATGTCTTTGTATAGGACAGGCACTGGAAAAATCATCCATACCGTTACATCGGCTTCCACTGTGCCAGATACTGTTCTAAACAGTCTTGTAGACATTAGCCCATTTAATCCTCATAATAACCCTCTGGGATGTAGACACTACTGTGGTTCCCATTTTGTAGATGGTGAACCGAAGCAGATAATGGTTGGGTTGGGTAATATGCCAAAGGCCATCCATCCGGGAAATGACAGAGCTGGACTTTGAATCCAGAGTCCTAGCAGATCCCTTGCCCTGTTCTGCTTCCCCCAGGGGACTTCATTTCTGTCCTGGCAGGAAGGAATTGGGTGACTGCTGGGGAATATCTAGAGGCTGTCTGGTTTGGTTTAAGGTAGTATGCTTCATGTGTTCTCCACTCCCTACCCCAACTCTCAAATTGTTTTCTCTGTTTCTATATATATCTCTCTCTCTCATATACAAACCCACATACCCCATAACCACTCTGAACCCACTCTGAACACAGTGTCTTCTGGACACAATGGCATAAGCTTATCATGGACAATAGCTTAGAGGTGCTTTGATCTGGACTTTGCTCCTAAACCTTCCCCTAGGAATTGGCACTGCATAACAGCCAGCCTGTATGGGTAAGATCTACAATGCATGATAGAACTCAGTCCTATTTACATGTTTTCCTGCTTCAGATAACCCCTTTACATTTCTTCCAAGTTCATTTGCACAAGGTCAATGTCTTGAGGATTATTCAGATGACTTTACAAGCACTGCTCTTTTAAAGCAGTTAGCCATAGTCTAACTTGAAACCCACATCCCAGCATGTTGTTTTTCTGAGAAGTCTGAAAGTGTCATTTTTCAGCCCTGCCAAAATTGGAGACGTGGTAATAAGACAGAAAACAGCATGGGTACCCTGGACTTCCTTCGTTCTGGCTGCCAGTAAACATATGAGTCCATTCTCATACCGCTTTAAAGAACTGCTCGAGACTGGGTGATTCAAAAGGGAAAAAGGTTGAATTGACTGACAGATCTATAGGGCTGGGGAGGCCTCAGGAAACTTACAATTATGGCAGAAGGCAAAGCCAACATGTCCTTTTTCACATGACGGCAGGAAGGAGAAGTACTGAGCAAAAGAGGGAATATCCCCTTATAAAACCATCGGATCTCGTGAGAACTCACTATTATGAAAACAGCAGTATGGGGGTAACTGCCTCCATGATTCAATTACCTTCCACCGGGTCCCTCCCATGACACTTGAGAATTATGGGAACTAGAATTTAAGATAGTTTTGGGTGGGGACACAGCCAAACCATATCAACATGCAAATGTGCCTGGGAAAGAATTGCTAAAGACGATCGGCTGTTGTCTTGCTTCCTTGCCTATTCTGATTCGTCAGCTGAGGTCATGTCCAGTGGAGACCAGGCCTCAGTGTTTGGGGAACTGAGCTTTGTGGCCAGGAGGCCACAGGCTATTTTGATGTGGCAGGCCGGCTGCATTCAGAATTGCTGGGTCACTTCAAAAGCTCTTGTTATTGGCATGGCTGGCAAGCACAGTGCATCAGAGAAGCATGTTTTTTGCAGGCACAGCAGCCATCTTTGCAACCATCTCAACAGACAGGAGAGAAAAGTCATCTCACCTAATGGCAGGAAGGTTCCAGACTTCCCAGTTCCTTGGGCTGAGCCAGATGAGAGCCAGAAGGGTGAATGCGGAGTGATTGCTAGGATGGAGCTATCATTTGAACGGGCAGAATTCTATTTCAGACTGACGACTTAGTTTGATGCTTGATGCTGATTTTGTGATACCTACCTTGACTTCTCATATCCGGAAGTGGTACAGAGCAATGGTTCTCAAAGTGTCATTCCCAGGGCCCTTTTGGGGGTCTGCAAGCTAATAATTATTTCATAATAACACTGTAATGTGATGTTATTTGCCTTTTTCACTGGGAGGACATTTGTACTGGCAGCACAAAAGGAACAGTGGATAAAAATGTTAGCGTCAACCTGTCTTAGTACTTATTGTATTCTTCACCCATGTGTACACCCAAATACAGGTGCCAAAAGAAGTCATTTTTCCTTAAAATAGCCTTGATGAAGCAGTAGAAATTAATGTTTGTTAAATCTCAACCTTTGTCTACATGATTTTTGGATATTCTGTGACAAAATGAGAACTGCTCATAGAGCACTTCTGCTGCAAATAGACTTGGGTGTAGCTCTTGTCTCCATGCCAACCACTTGTGCTCTTGTGTGAGTTGCTGGCTGAACTGGCTGCTCTTTCCATTTAACACCATTTTCACTTGAAAGAACAACTGAGAGACAATCCATCTTATTTAGACTTGGGTATTTGGCAGATTTCGTAAAAATAACTAAAGTGAACCTGATATTTCAAGAAAGATAATTGACAGTGTTTGTTGTTAATGATAAAATTGGAATGTTCAAGTAAAAACAAGAATTTCAGGAAACATATATTTGCCCCAGTGAGCTTGATAGTTTCATACTGCCTAAAGATTTTTTTGATTAGACTACTTTGGGTGGTGATATTAACACGTGATTTTTAAAATATATTGAATAATGTTATGTGTCAGCATTTGGAAGATCTGCATAACTCAGAAACTGAATATTTTCCAAATGACTAATACGTTGTATGGGGAATAAATCAATTACAAGTAGATTGACCAATGATTTTAATGTAATAAACAGTAAGAAAAGTTCATTGCTATGGTTTCAAATTTCACATGGCAAGTGACTTTTAAGAAAGCACCTGTTGTCAAGTTTTGCCATGGTATTAAAATGAATATCTACAATTACTTATCGGAAAAGTCTGTTCAGATACTCTCCGCTGTCTCAGTGACACATCTGTGTGAGACCAGATTTGCTTCACATACTTCAACTAAAAACATATTGCCACAGATTGAATATAAAGAGATATAACGAGATATTTAGAGATATGTACAAATGTAAAGCAATGCCGTATTTCTTAATTTTGGGGAGAATATTAATTTTTCATAAAAAATATTTGTTAACATATGCATTTACTAGTGTTAGTTTTCAATGAATTAAATACATATTTTAAATATTTCACAGTTATAATTTAAAATACAGTACACATCAATAGTTGTAACTCATAAAACAAAAGCTCTTTGGAATCCTCAATAATTTTTAATAATTCAAATCTCTCCTAGAACCAAAACTAGAGAATGGCTGGGATACGACATTGCAGTGTTTCTCAAGTGGAGGTTTCTGAGCTGTCAGCAAATTACAAAAACTTTTCCAGGTTAGGAATAGTGACTGTTTCATTATATATCTTTGAGTACATCAGTGACAATTACTTAAATATTTTTATGTTTAAAATGAAAATTTTGTAGATCTCAAATATACTTACATCACACATTAAACTCGTTCTTCAATAACTAATATAAAAACAAAAATATTGGCAATTATTTTCAATTTTAATTTATCAGAAATAAATTATATCTACAACGATCGTATGTTATTTATAGAGCAACGCTTGGAAGTGGCCACCAAAACCTTCTCTCTTGTCTTGCAATTTAAATCACAAATATTCAAGTAAATAATAAACCAGTGGATATTTTAAGCAAAAGAAAAACAATAATTCTGTATGTTGATTATTTTCTATTTTTGATCTGTAACCAATAGTTAAGTCTCAGTCTGCATATTAATGTACATGGAGTCCACATATAAACATAATATATAGTTTCTAATGTATTTTAACAAATCATATTTTTCATTCATAATTTAAACAGTTTGCATCACTTATTGAATAGGAAGAAGTCAAACTTTTTCATTATGACATTAAATATAAGTAAATCAGCATTATACATAATATTTTATATTCTGAATAAAAATAAAATACCTTTTGCTAAAATCACCTTTGACTCTATCGCCAACAACAATGAAGGGATTAAAAATATTTCTAACAGCATTTAAAATTCAACCTTTCCTGCAAAGGAATCTGTGTTTTCTAGGGCTTCTATAACAAAATAACACCAACTGTGTGTTGAAACAACAGAAGTTTGTTTTCTCACAGTTCACAGCCAGAAATCTGAAATGAAGGTGTCAGCAAGGCCATGCTGCCTCCAGAGCCTCTCAGGGAGACTCTTTCCTTGTCTTTTCCAGCTTCCGGTGGCTCCTGCGTTCCTTGGCTCGTGGCCGCACCACTCCACTCTCTGCTTCCGTTTTCACCTGGCCTCTTGTCGGTGTGTCCCTGTGTCCTCTCCTCTCCTTTTCTTATGAGAACACCAGGGATTGGATTCAGGGCCCACTCTAGATCTAGGATAATTTCATCTCAAAATCCTTAACTAAGAACATCTGCAAAGACTCATTTTCCAAATAAGGTCACATTCTGAGGTTCCAGGTGGATGTGAATTTGGGGTTGAGGGGGGACACTTTTCAACCATTACAGCTTCCCAATAAAAAGTGATTGCAAAGCACAGAAGTAGTTTCGATAAAGTGGGCTTTGCTCTTGGACAGAACCACCCTGCCACTGATTAGCAGTTTGTCTACACTTTAAAGCCTCAAATTCTTTATTTACGAAGTTGGGTCTAGGATCGCCATCACTTTGGCTTGTGGTAAGAAGTAAAGGTGATTACCTAAAAGTGTACATTCTCATCACAGTCCCTGGGAGGTAGGCACAGAGGGAGTTCACTCAGTAAATATTAGCAGCCATTTGCTGCTGTTGCTAGGGCAGGAAGATAATAATCATAGTATGTTCTAGAAGCATACTGTTATGGCAATTATATTGGTGATAATTGAAGTATGAGTTAGCAGATTAATGTTAATGGTGATTTCAAAGACCATTAGTATATAAGAATAGATTATTTTCCTGTGGAGTAGGTTGATGAGAGAGAGAGAAAGACAGAAGGAAAGAGAAAATGAGAACCTTAAGTGAGCAGCCCAGGAGCCTGGTGAGAGCCAGGCCACAGGAGTGTTGCATCCGAAGACCCACCGTAGTTTAAAGAACTGCAGTAGAGGACGGACACCGGCATTCAGCACACTCCAGCACTGATGGCTGTTTTTGTTCTGGGCTTGTGTTGTATAATTACAGGCCTGTGTCTTGATGAGATTTTGGATGGTATTTGGAGAACTTGAATCACAAGACAGAGGAAAAGTCTAAAGGCCCCTATCACTGTGATTCCAGACAATCCAATCTCCTGCAGCTGTCCAGTTGATTTCCTGTCACAGTTCTCTTGCTGGCTATTTTCGAATCTCCCCCTACTCCTCCTTGAAATTCTGCCCTTGCCCCTGTCATGGCCTGTTCTGCAGGTAGCCTTGGCCCATCAGAACTGAGAAGTGGTCCACTGCACACTCCCTCCCTCCCTCTCCCATTCACCTCCAAATGTGTGGGCCCACTGACCCATCTGGTCTTCATTCCTTCTGCTTTTAATGAGGAATTACGCCTCTCCCCTTTTAAGGCTAACTCCCCGCTTTATCTACTCCGACCCAAGAGGTAATCATGGTTCAGAATTATCCCTTTGTTTTTTGCATTTAGTCTGTCTCCATGGAATCCTTCCACTTCGTTGTAAATATGCCTGAGCTCCCTCTTTGTTCTTAAATCACTGTCCTTTCCAACTACCAAATACCTCCTTAATCGTTCTGTTAAGCTTCTTGAAAGAATGGTGACCTACCCCCTCCCTTTCTTGTTGTGATCAGCTGTTAATTATTAAATAATGACTGAAAGTACAGTACAAAATTCCCAACAGTTAAATTCCCAGTCATTTCTTCCTGATCGAGATAAGGCATGGCTCTGACTCTAGGCAGTAAGGCGGTGCTGGCCTCAGAAGCGGCTGTCCCTGGGAGCACTGGCTGCCCTGCATACCACAGCCCTGGGGTCTCTTATGTGGGAAGTTAGTATTCTCAGAAGCGTCAGTGATGAGTACAGCAAAGTACTTTTAAGAAAGTAGGGAATTTGCATAGCTCTGCAGTTGGAAAAATTATGAAATCAGTTAGTGCCTCAGGATAGCATAAACAAAGAGGCTTTTGTTTTTCAAACTCTGAATTTGTTCCTGATAGTTTTTTTTTTCTGAAGGCAAAGCAGTAAGAAAATGTCCAACCAGTCTCTCCTCTATACTTTTCCTTTGCTGAAAGCTGCAGAAAAGTCCTGAATGAAGTTTAGAACTCGTGTGGCTCTGGAAGAGGCAGTGAAAAGCCGTGGAGTTTATTATAATTTACTTAATTTTCTCCAGGAAGTAGAATAGTACCTCTTCAGTTAACCAAGGACATACTTCGGATGAAGGCAGAATAATGAGAAGAGTTTATAATTAGTGTGGCATTGGGGTATTTGTTTCTAAAGTCAAAAAAAGAAAATATGTGTAGAGTATAATGTGGATCATTCTGGAGTAGG
This sequence comes from Cacajao melanocephalus, assembly GCA_963573385.1. Classification (NCBI taxonomy): domain Eukaryota; kingdom Metazoa; phylum Chordata; class Mammalia; order Primates; family Pitheciidae; genus Cacajao; species Cacajao melanocephalus. The sequence continues at coordinate 62,163 of CAUYLG010004830.1, read as the reverse complement.
CCAAACGTTTTTCTCTTCCATAGAATCTTAGAAAATGTACCCTAGAAGACTCTTTCAGTAGAAAAAGAGCATATCAGGATACGTGTATATGCCAGCTATTTGTGTAATCTAATATTGCATCCTTCAGCCCACTGGGGTTCAGGAGCCAGTGTGAGGCTTCCCTCGTGTAGAAGCCAAAGAGGAGATGCTTAGATGAAAGATGATCATTAAGACACATATGGGCTCAGTGAACATATGTTGATCATGTTTTCTTTATTGTATAGGCAATAAAGACTATCTGACTTTCTAGACTAAATTTTTCCAATAGGAACTTAGGTTAGTGAGAAATGTTTGTGAAAAGTATAGTAGGGACAATTGCATCCATCACCAGTAGTAATGGCTGACATTATATATAATGTTCCTATAGGAGATATGAACACATGTAAAATGTAGGGGTTTTGCTCTTCAAGAAATTTACAATTACGCTGAGGATGTATTTAAGTGTCCTCTTTTCACGCAAATTCCCACCTTTCTTGGTTCTATAGTAATAGCCAGTGTGACATGGCTGAATGTTGGAAAACTGAAGTTGAGTATATCCTGAGGTCAAAAAATCTTGTGTCTTATAACCAACCACCCAAAGACTCTGCTTGGTGCCCCTGTGTTAACCAAAAGAATACAAAGCAACACTCCTACCATCATCAATTTTTTTGTCACACAGTTTTCCCCTAAATTGTGTGCAAATTTTACATACTATTAATATACAGTCACTGGTTATATTTCTTTAGCAACCAAATATGGAAAATGTGTGTCAACTGGTTCTACAGCTGCAATTGAGCTACATCCTTTAGAATAATGTCACAAAAGAGAAATGACTTCTGAATGGTGTTTAGCCTGCATATCTCTCTGATTGCCTTTAATTAGGGGGAAAATCACAAGCTAAAAAGAGTAACAGACTTGAAGTCAGTTAAAAATCAGAGTAATCAACTGAGAAAAAAATGCAATCTCATAAACCTTAATTTTTAACCATAAGATAATAGTTTCTTTATTCATTGAATAACTTTTACTGCCTCTCCCTCCTTCTCAGATTAGAATTCTAACATTGATAGGAGGTTTGGCATAGGAGAACTGACAAACCTCGAAAATGAGAGGCCCCTCAAACCCCATAAAAGCCTAGAACAAATGAAACTGAGAAAGTCACAACCCAATAATTAGATTTGGGTGGCTTAAATGTAAGAAGTCTCTGATTGAGAGTGGTCTCAAAGTCAGATAGTGAAGAATAGACCAACTGGGATATAAACCTTTTAGAAACATTTTCCTAGAAATAGGGGGTTAATAATTTGGCACACACTACAAGGAAAATTCTGGCAATCACTTTAAACAATAACAACAACAACAACAACAAAAACCTTGTCTTTAAAAATGCAAAACGTTAGGGGGTGTTAAGACCCCAAAATATAACTTGGTATTTATTCCTGCAGAAGTTGGCTGAAAGGATCAATGCCTTTCACAATTTTTTTTTTAAGACAAACTCTTGCTCTTGTCGCCCAGGCTGGAAGGCAGTGGTGCGATCTCAGCTCACTGCAACCTTTACCTCCAGGGTTCAAGAGTTTCTCTTGCCTCAGCCTGCCGAGTAGCTGGGATTACAGGCACCTGCCATCACCATACCTGGCTAATTTTTGTAATTTTAGTAGAGACAGGGTTTCACCGTGTTGGTCAGGCTGGTCTCAAACTCCTGACCTCAGGCGATCCGCCCACCTCAGCCTCCCAAAGTGCTGATTACAGGCATGAGCCACTGTGCCTGGCCATGATTTTTAAGTCAACCTAGTTTGATAACCAAGGAAGAAGACTGTGAACACATGTGAATAGATTATTGTTTTTCTTGGTGGTGGAGTGAAATATGAGAAATGTATGATACGTTCAGGAGCAGCTCTGTGAAATGCACATTTGCCCGTAAGAGTTATCTTCAGCGGTTATCTCCTTCAAGCTTGTCAGAATTTTAGAACTGTTCATTTCTGTTCCACTTGAAGAGTGGGATCTCTCAAGAGCAGCCACAGTGTACCACAATGTGATCAGACAGAAAAGAATAAAGAACATTCGGGACAGAGAAATCACCGACGTTTCCTATGGTCATGAAGCAGCATGTGCTCCACTAATTATTGTTCTCTGTGACTGCTCTCACATCTTGAAACTCTCCATGACCCATTGCAGAAATCCTGTTTGTCTTCCCTCCACCCTGTCCCCCAAAGAATGAAAAATAGCAGATTGCAAGGCTGGACTTGTTTAATGAATATGATTTGTTTTTGTGGAATCAAAGGCATGAGAGGTTTTGGAGGCTGATAGTTTGATGCTAGATTTCTGAAATGAACTCATGGTCCACTCCGTTAGATGAGTTTAATATTCAGGGTGTCTTTGTTTGCTAGATGATAATCTGTCCAAAGGCATTTTCTTTACTTTTATATGTTTCTAGAGCAAAGTGACCTTTGAAGGCAGGCGGAACATGTTTCTGACTTCAGGCAGAAGTCTATTGAACATGGGACAGACATGGAATCTTGCGTTATAATGAGAATGTCCTCAAGATGCATCTGACTCCCTTTGTGGTCTTTTCTTTTCCTGGAAATAGTCTTGCTGCCGTTTGAGTGACCCCTAACACTATAACCCAAGACTTTTCCTGGATTTTTTCTGACACAAGTAGCTAGTTTTCTTGTACTCTATAGTAAATGTAATGTTTGGTGTTAACACCTTTTCATGTATTCATTTATTAGGGCATTAAAAACCAAACAGTGTTACCTTCTTTATATTTAGGTAACTTCCCTTCTTTACAGAATTTCCCCTCACTCCTCCTCTCTCTCCCTAAATGCCCAACAACTTGGTTTATTCAGATAGGTTGAAGGTTACTCTTTTGCAGTTTATAACAAGAGCTGATGATTAATAGAGGCATTGGTTTGGATATAGGTTTATTTTGGTGGCTATTTGAATATATCAATTAGTAATAAGATATCATTACTTAATATTACAGCAAACTAGCCTGATTCTCTGGAGAAAGAAACTTTGTGAACCTGGATAAATACTTTCCATCTATTTAGATGTGATTGCCTGATGGTGTCACCCAAACTAATTAATAATGACATATTAGCTAACATATTGCCATCAGTATGTGGCTGTTTGAGCAGGGGTGAAAATGGCAGGTGGTAAAACAAATTGCTGTACCGTAGAGAAATGTGCAGAATTCTTCTTTTAAAGAGTCTTGATGATGTCTGCAATATGATTTTTATTTTGGGGGCACTTACAAAGCTTGGAGAGGTTAGAGAGACAGAGACTAGAAAAACAAAACGAAGGAGAACAGAATGGATTTATCTTTTTCCAGAAGTTTTCCAATTAAATAAGAAAACAGTCGAATCTAAGCAGCACAAAATTCTCAGGAAAGACTCAGGCATCCTTCTTCTTCCCTTCAATTTTCCTTTACTTCCTCTTCTTTGTCCATCTGGATCTGTCAAGGGATTGTGGGCACGCAGCAGAGCCATGGCAGATGGCCAGCGCACTGCAATGTACTGCTGCCTTTCAATTTCAGAGGGATCATTGCGACAGTGAAGGGGTTAAAACTGTCAACAACTATCAGAGCTTGGAGATAATTCGTATAATATAAACCCAAGAACCTGGATGGCAAAGACCACACAGCAAATGAATTCAACTAGGTTGCTGCTTTGTAAGAAATTCTTATTAACCTCTTTCAAGCTCATGTATAACTATGGTTTTTAAAAGCCTATGTGAAAAAGTTACTGTTTATGCATACAAATGATCGTGATGAAATATGATTGTGAATCATTTTAACTGTGGAAGACGCGTTTCGAATTAGTACTTGCAGCTACAAGTTGAATAGACATGTGCTCTTCCAGCATGAGACAGGTCACCTTTGGAATGTCTCACAATGTAATGTAATGTGAGTACTGTTGCTCTAGTACTAATGTTGCTGACGTGTAGTACTGAGTAATATGACTCAGGAATGCAAACTATTACAAGGTATACTTTAATCTTTTTAAGTTTCCTTCTCTTAGAAGGAACATAAAAGGAAAACAAAGTAGACCTTTTTAAACAAAATATAGGCTTAACAAGGATAAAATACATTCTTTGTTAATTAGCTTGCAAGAGAAAATTGATAGATAACAAGCAAAAACTCTTAGGGCTGTTTTTCCTAAGTCCATGTGGTAAGGGACACGTATGACTTAAAAATAGGAACAGAAATCCATGATGGACTAGGGGAAGAATGGGTAAAGGAGCACTTCAATAACCCAGATATGTTCAAATCCACAGGTCCCGATGGCCGGCATCCTAGAGTACTTAATGAATTGGCCGAAGTCATCACAGAACCACTAGATATCATTTTTGAGACCTCGTGGAGGACTGATGAGGTGCCTGAAGACTGGAAAAGGGCATATTTAGAACCTTCTTTCAAAAAGGGAAATGGATGATGACCCTGGAAATACTCATCAGCTTAACTTTTTGCTTGGACAAATTCTGGAATAATCAACTTAGTAAACTGGGTAACTGGCTTATAATAGCTAGATATAAGGCAGCGAACTATCACGCATAGAAAGTACTGAATTCATTTTTTAAGAAGCTATCATTATGAGATACAGTCTTATGCATTTCTTGGCATTCTCCCTTCCATTCATAATGAAAACAGATGAGGTTGGCTAACACATTTGGATCATAACTTATTTTAAGTACAATGTAACACAAAGGTAGATTTCTGGCATTAAGTAGTAAATATATTATTTCTAAGTTTGCTTTTAACTTGAGAACAGTAGCTTTAATTATATTCTAGCATACATTTTACTTCATTTCATCTAGGACGATGTTTTCATAAGATAAGATATATAATTCTATGTAGAATAGTTTGGTGAAGGAATTCTTATTTTAAGGTGCTTTTATATAGTTATTTTGTATATTGGTACAATGATAAAGCTGATGAATTAAGGAACATCACCAAGGAAAGACAATTTCTTCTAACTTCTCTTTTAAATTTAATCTGACGGAGGTTCAGTATTAGGACTAATAAAGGTATCTTGTTGTGACATGTAACAAACAAGAGCCAGCTATTTTACTTCATAGCTAGTTTTCCATGCTCTGTGGAGACTGCCAGGGCCAGAGCCCACAGCCCGTTCTGAGCTGCAGTGCTTATCCACCTTGCTCTCCGGGCTTCTGACTTCAGGCCTGTGGTGGCCAGGAGGTGGGCAGGGGCAGTGGCTGGAGGAGCCCTGTAGAATTAAGGCCGAAAAAGAGAGTAGATTGAGGTGAGGGGAGGAAATTAAAATGAATCTGGAGTTTTTCTAATTCTTCTTATTCTTATGTTTGGGTGCTGGTAGTTTTTTTTGTTTGTTTGTTTTATTTTTGTTTTTGTTTTGCTGTGTTTTGAGACAGAATCTTGCTTTGTCACCCAGGCTGGAGTGCGGTGGCACAACCTCTGCTCACTGCAACCTCCGCTTCCGAGGTTCAAGGAATTCTCGTGCCTCAGCCTCCCAAGTAGCTAGGATTACAGGCACAGACCACCACACCTGGCTAATTTCTTTGTATTTTTAGTAGAGTCAGGGGTTTCACCATGTTGGCCAGGCTGGTCTCGAACTCCCGGCCTCAAGTAATCCACCAGCCTTGGCCTCCAGAAGTGCTAGGATTATAGGCGTGAGTAACCGCAAATGACCTGGATGCTGGTAGTATTATTTTCTGCTTAGAAAATGCAACCATGTCGATGGGACCAAAAATTTAGTTGAAAGGAAGCCATGGCAAAAGATGTAGACATGTGACAGGCTCCTGAGGCTGTCAGGTTTTGAGAGCTCCCAAGTAGTACTGCATTACGGAATCTACTATTTAGAAGTATAGATGTAAGTTCCCATCAGCATTGTCATGGTAAGAAGAATAAGAAACTCTAAAAGGAAAATAAACTGACATTCACTGGTCCATATTGGTTCCTAAGAATAGATAGGTAGTTTCTAGGGGCGTTAAGTTTCTAAGGGCAATTGTAACACAATACTGCTTTAAAAATCTGAAGTTTAAATAGTTTAGCTATTTCTGTAAGTTAATTCAGATACTGAGTAAAATCAGTCTCATTATTATACACAAATGTAAGGAAATTTAATTTTAAAAGCATATATAGTTTGTCCTTAAACTACACAAAGCTTATAGTTTCATAAGGATTATATTCCACTCAACCTTTCATCATTTTTTTTTCAAATGAACTAGGGTCTTTAAAATTCCTAAGCTAGATTCATTGAAATGGTGGGGGATCCTGTATAGATTACAGATATAATTTATTGTGATAACAAATGGCTTCCCGTTTGACCTCATTTCCAGGTGTTGCATCTGCAGCCGATTTATTTCACAAATGTACATTTGTATGCACTTGTTGAACTTTGCTAGAAAGGACCCAGTTTTTGAAAAATCTACTACTTTTACTGTGGGCATTATGAGGTAATCTACTGCAATGAAAAAAAGCTTCCTTGTTTATTTCAAGTTGTTTTTTTCCTATTTGTGTAATATCTAACTTCAATTCTTTTGCCAAGTTTCAATCTTCTCCTTGTGTCTGCTGTTAGAATTTGAAAATAATAATGCTCTACTTAAAGTAAGAGTCATAATCAGTGAAAAAGCCAATGGATTTTTAAAAGACATCTTAGTTAAAGCTAGGGGAAGAAAACTTTCAAATAAGCAGAGAAATATTAAAGGATGACCATGAATTGCTTTGCATTAAAATCAAAATGAGGTAAGAGGTAGAATATAAGAGAAAGGAATTATTCTTACCATGAATTGCATCTAGAGGCAATTAGTCTTAGGAAGAGTAATTTTTTCAGTGTTTTTTCTTTTTATCTAAATACCAATAATATGCTTAATTTTTGAATATAAAAGAAGTAGCAATTGACTAAGAACAAATATATTATAAAAACTAGAGAATTATCTTGATTTGTATTTCCTAGAGCATTGAAAGAGATTAATTACAGACTTTCACTTGATAATATTGAGGAGTTTGGAGGGTTATAGCAAAATTTTCTTTAGTTCATCTAAAATTTGGGGAGGTAAAAAAAGATTTTGTTCACATAAAAGATTTCTTGGCATAGGGAAGGCATAATGTTAAGGGCTCCTTCCTTACCCAGGTGGGAACTGAACTCGTAATTCTGGGAAAAACTGAATTTATAGCAACAAAGGATAGTAGTTTCTCAACTTGGAGCATTCAAGCAGTTTCTCAGTTCAGAGATATTTACAACATCTTGGTGTTATGCAATAAACAGTGACAACAACAAGCATTGGGTTTTGACTTTGGAGTTACTCAGATCTTAGTTTAAATTCTGAAGTTATTCTAGTAGTATTTTCCTGTGGTGAATCTGTTAAGGATGTAAGCTATAATGTAGCTGGGGGAATCAACTTGAACAGTTATGAAACTCATTAAAGCTTCTTTTCCCTTGTCTGTAAAATGGGAAAAATAAATACCTCTTTAGTTCTTAAGAGGCTTAAGAGTTCTACAGCTTACACCCACGTACAGTCCTTGGCCCAGTGCTAGGCAGGTAGCAGGTGCTGACTGTCTCTCTCCCTTCCCTTCTTTACTCTCAGTTATCTTATTTCTTATGTAGAAGAGATTACCTTAAAGCTGACTGGAAAACTCAGACAGAAATTGACATTCTCTTATCATTGCCTTAAACCCACTGAATAAGTCCCCTTTGATTTTTCTTAGGAAGGATTAAAAAGGCTACAGCACTTGCTCATTATAGGAGTTCAGTAAATGCTTGTTGACTGAATGAAAAGAATTTGATTTAAGAAAACAGTAACATTCCATCCTGGGCAACAGAGTAAGACCCCATCTCAAAACAAAACAAAACAGAACAGCAAATTCATAAAGGCCAGCAGTTTTCAAGTCTGGGGAAATAGGGACATAGATATGAATAGATTTCATTAGCTTTCTTCTTTTTATGGCAGCTTCAGATTGATAAATTTGGTGTGAAAATAAGTGAATGGCACATGTATATTTTCCTCTGATTTGATGACGGTGACTTACAAATTAGGGGTGTAAATGGACTGTTCCCTGATAGCATCTTCTGGGGAGAATCCCACCAAGATACAAAGCAGATGATGGTGGATTGGCAAACTCTTTTCTATATAAAGGAAAACCAGATGTGCCAGGGACTGGGAAGCACCTGCTTGAAAATTGAGATGAGTGTGTCTGAATTTTCTCTTATAAGAGCCTGAGTATTGTAACAGGTCCCTTGCATGAGAGTTGAAAAATAACAAAAAGAGAAGTTAACATAATTAAAATCCTTGGATAAAACATTTGCTTTATATAGATTCTTACATGTAATATTTGATTAGATATCAAAATATGTTCAGGCAGGTGGAAGATTTCTGAATTTCCAGGCAAATAAGGGATAAAAAGTGGAATATTGCATCCAGGGATAAATAAGAGAAATAACTGAAAGTCTGACCCTAGATTACCAATTCTCAGACCAAGTACAAAGTATTAGGAATTTCTTATATCAGCTGACATCTTCTGCTTAAAGCCATATAGATGCATACATGATTGCTATTAAATAAAACAATTTGTGTAGAGCAGAGCAAATCCATTAGGCTTTCTCTTTTAGAGTTTTCTAATTTTACTCTTATTAGCTCTCTCAGTTGTCATCAATTACATATTCCTACATCAGATATTTTACACAATCAGATTCTTTGATTAAAAAATCATCTTCAACTTTACATTATTAATCTCTGAGGAGATAAAATCAAATAACTTTCTAGTCCATGATCATTAATCATTACTATTTTAGTTATTTCCATAAAAGACTTAAAGGGGAAAAAAACGGTAGGTAGTTCAGAAAAAAATGGCCAGGCACAGTGGCTCACACCTGTAATCCCAGCACTGGGAGGCCAGGGTGGGCAGATCACTTGAGGTCAGGAGTTTGAGACCAGCCTGGCCTACATGGTGAAACCCCATCTCTACTAAAAATACAAAAACTTAGCTGGATGTGGTGGCGTGCACCTGTAATTCCAGCTACTAAGGCAGGAGAATGGCTTGAACCTGGGAGGGGGAGATTGCGGTTGAGCTAAGATCACTCCACTGCACTCCAGCCTGGGCAACTCTGTCTAAAAAAAAAAAAACAGAAAAGAAGAAAATGAAGAAAATAACTTTTCTATTTATCCAATACATAGTTTTTAAAAATTGTTTAAACTCCTGGAAATTAAGTGTTATTTTTTATTGCTGCCATTGAGAGATACCTTTTCAGAGGAAAACAAGAGGCTTAATTCCATGTTAAGAGCTAAGCAGTATTTTTTTTTTTTAATAATTGTGCCAAAATTTCTTCCACTGGACCAAAAGGAAATAAATCTATAATAAATCTACTTTCTAAATATTAATTAAGATGGGAAATGTCTTTTATAAATATATTCTGTATGATACCCTTAGATGAATTTTCCCTTATCATTCCAAACATGAAATGCTGTGTTAAATATCTCCTGGGCAAAGCAGTGTGTTGGCTGGGACAAATGTTAGAAATTGTATTGTTCATTGCAGTTGTTGCCCTGTTTCCCAAGCTTGTCAATGGTTAGAGATACTATTTGGGTTACTAAAGCCATTATTCATAGAACATTTCTGCCCCTACAGAAGTGTATGAATGGGCCTTGGAAAATCTACTTGTGTATATCCGAGTAGCCAAGCACAGATTCACTCTAATTGAAAGCAGCGGTTTGGTTTTATAAATGTAATTGCAATTGACACTTTCTTTTTCCTTTCAGTTATTTTTTTAAAAAGGACGTTATGAGAAGGCGCTATGAAAAGCCTAATTGAAACAGCATTATAAACCGTGTAATGTATGCCCATTCACACTGTGATTTGCAAACATATGTCCACTCTTCAATAAATGTTACGGCTTTCACAGCGGTTCTGCCTTGGCCTCTTTTGTGATCTTTCACATTTTGATGAATATGATGGAGTTTGTGCATTGTTTAAATTGACAATATGTAAATGTTTATGGTACTAGAGCATTATGATCAGCATGGGAAATCAGAGTTCTAACTGCAAGGAAAGGAAAAAGTGGATCTTCCCACACTGCACACCAAAGTCAAATAAATCCATCTTACGTGCTGGGATCCTTCGGTGTGATTGTTATATATGAGTATGTCGTGGCCTTCTCTAGTGTGATTCTGTGCCAGTCATGGTGGCTCACCACGGTGGGAGGTGGGATGGTGGAGGCCGTCGGGTGGTAAGAGGGGCTGTGTGTGAAGTTTCTGTACAGTGTTTCTGCTGTGGTTCCTTCAGCCCCTGAATCTCCATCACCTGAAATGTGTTGTGATTCAACTACAAATAAGCAGTATTTCAGTGGTCCTTAGACACAGCATCCTGGATTTGAATCCCAGCCTTACTACTTTCTGGCTTCAGGACCCGTGGCAAATGGACTAACTACTGTGCATTGTTTAAACTGACAATATGCAAATGTTTATGATAGAGCATTATGGTCAGCATGGGAAACCAGTCCCCTCAATTTGAATAAGTTTTATCACAGTGTTTTGGGTTTTATATAAATGTCATCATGTGCAATGATTTGATGATGATGCATGTTTTTATTACCACTGGATACAAGATGAGAGGAAAGCAAATTTAAAGCAAAAAAGATGTATGGTAAATATTAGAAGGAATATGTATGAATTTGAATTTTAGAAATGAAAAGGACCATAAGGATAACCTAGTCTGATTATAAATTGTGTGGTTAAGAGACTAAGGTGCCAGGAGTTTGTGGCACGCCGATGATAACACCCCAGGTTGGTGGCAGATGATGGACGTTCTTCCATATCCTCTAATCCTGGCTTTTGTCTGATGTCAAATCCTGGAAAGCATACCTGAAGTGTTCTGTGGCTTCTTCAAAAAAGACTCATTTTTCTAGAATGGACTAAGTTTGAACTTAGATTCCTGGTTTTCAAGACATAGACATAGCCCTTGCATTCATAAACAAAAGCTCCAAGCTGCCCCAGGGCTCTGCAGGTGCCAGGATTGTGGTTTAATAACCCTATCTTTCAGCTTTAAAACCTTCTGCTTCAAGTCCTCCTTGATATGATAAGAAGATTTAGAAAAGTTCATAATAGTGGTGGGCAGCCCTACAATGTACTTTTTAAAAATAGGGAAATGTATGCCTGCAGTAAAGTTCACAAAATAAGTGTTTGTTGAAGAATAGGATTTTTTATATCATTAATGAAATCACATCATATAAGGCAGTTTTTAAAACATCTTTCATCTGAACTAGGTAATGAATATCTTCTAGTCTCATTCCAGGCCACTCGCTGGCCCACTGAGGATTTTTTTTTTAATTTAAAAGAGGAACCTTGAATCATTTTAAATGAAAAACTTGCTCCACCCCCACCCCCCACCTGCCCACCTCCTAGAGTTACCCTGAGGACAGAGTACATTCATGTAATTATGGACACTTTTTTGGCTGACTCCTCTGCTTTAAGTATATTAATGTACCAATAACAGGCTGTCTGTGGAATCTCATTTGTTTCTTGGTTGAATAATGAGCACCAATTGTGAACAGTGTCTATTCAATGTACATTGTTTTAGATCCCTTTAGCTCAATCAATTTAACTTCAACTTCATGTTGGAAGTTAATCTACAGAATAGCATTTACAAAAATAGCCATTTTGAGTGAAGAATATACATTTAGTTTTTTAAAAAATCTTTGCCTATAAATTAGAAGTCCTTAAATCTACTCTCTTGGTTTTCCTGGTGAGCAGAGCTAAGTCACTTCCTCTAATAGCTTCAGTCTCCCGTCTGCAAAAGTGTGCAGTGGACAGCGATGCTAAACACACCCTGTGAAAGGTTGGAGACACAGATGGGATCTGTGAATAACCTCAAGATTTTGTTTTTGTCTTTGCTTTTTTTATGACCTCCACCAGATCATGAGTACATCTGGTTTTTCCCACTGGGGTTGTTCCCCACTTGACGCTTCCCTCGTTCCTAGGATATTATCTGGCAGGGTGCAGGTGCTCAGTAATATTGTGGAATGGATGAAGGACTAAGTGAACTTTCTCGTAAGCCTAAAGAAACTGAATGCTGAGGTTATACAGGGCGTTAGACAGGGCGTTTCCTATTTTCAGGAAACCTGAAGGAACATCGTGGCTTTGTGTTGGAAGGATAGTGGCTTTCTCCCCCATATCTGAGAAACCAAGTTTCCCTTTATTGGAAGTTCACTTTATGGTGTGATTCAGATTTCCTGACTTTCCTGCTTAGTTTTGCGTAAAACTATACATGCAAATAAAATTTATAAAATAAAATTTTATAAACACAATTAGGTTTTCTGTTGCAGAAATGTACTAAACATTGTAATTTGTGAAAACACATGAAAAAATACTAAAATGACACAGTGAAACAGGATCTCACCCTGTCACCCAGGCTAGAGTGCATTGATGTGATCATGGCTTGCTGAAACCTCAAACTTCTGAGTTCAAGGGATCCTCTCACCTCAGCCTCCCGATGATGCACTATTTGAATTAAGATTTTCTTTAGGTCATATTTTCCTACTGTGAATTATGAGAGGGATATATATCTGCAATTAAAACTAATAAGAATCTAATGATTCCTGCAATTATAGCTAATCAAACTATAGTTAATGTACTTAATCACATTCATGTTGGTATTGGTATGCTGCTAGACAGAATACCAAGACATTTTGATGTGCTCTGCACAAACTCTAATTTCCCTCTTAGATTGCATTTTGGACACATCCCCCTTTAGATATATTTGATATAAATTTGTGACCCATAATTTTGTCTTTGGAGAGAATTATTTCTTCCCTAGAGGGTACTTCTACCCTCTACCAAAATAAAGGCAAAAAAGAGTGAAGTAGTTAAGAACAGTCCGGGGTCGTTCAGACCTGAGTTTGAATTCTGCTAAGAATTACAATTGCTTGCCTTAAGAAGGAGCTTGCAACTCTGCCGTCATTATGTGTCTTGTTTTCCTTCTCTTCCTCTGATATATATGGGAGCCAGAAATGGACATGACAGCTTTGAAGTCACAAGCACCTGGATACAAATTCCAGCTCCCCACACGTGGCTGTGTGTATTAGTTCATTCCCACACTGCTATAAAGATACTACCCAAGACTCGGTAATTTATAAAGGAAAGAGGTTTAATTGACTCACAGTTCAGCATGGCTGGGAGACCTCAGGAAACTTATAATCATGGCGTAAAGTGAAGGGGAAGCAAGAACTTCTTCACATGGTGGCAGGAGAGAGAGGTGCAAGCAGAAGAAATGCCAGGTGCTTATAGAATCATGAGATCTTGTGAGAACTAACTCACTATAATGAGAACAGCATGGGGGAAACCACCTCCATGATCCAACCACCTCCCATGGGGTCCCTCCCTTGACACATGGGGATTATGTGGATTACAATTTGAAAATAGATTTGGGTGGGGATAGAGAGCCAAACCATATTACTATGTGACCTTACAAAAGTTACTAAATCCTTTCCAGTCTGTTCTATTGTATGAAAAGTGAGGTTAATAATACCTCATTAGAGGATTTCTGGGAAAACTTAACACAATGCCATGTAAGATAATGATAGAGGATTTTGTGTTAGAGAAACACAAGTCCTTACTACATATCAGCTGGGCAGTAGAAGGTGGAGGGTAGGAACAGAAAAGAAGTTTGGGACTCATTAATGAAAATGTTTTCAAGATATGCTACATAAAAGCTTACATTCATTACTCAATTACAAAACAAAAACATCAAAAAATATGGTTGCCAACACTAACGAGAACATTTAATATGTGCTCAGGATAATTCAAAGCACTTTCCATGTATCATCCTATTTCATCTTCCCAACAATCCTATAAGATTATTCCCTTTCTACAGATGAGGAATCTGAGGTAAAGATGGGTTTTTCATAATTTACCCAAAGTCACACAGCCAGTAACTGAGAAAGTTAGAATTTGAATCTCAGCAGTGTGACTTTAGGCCTGTCCTTTTAACCTTTATCTATCTTCTGTGAAGACTAAACTTAATACAGAATCAAATGGAAGGACCACATATCAAGAAGTAGGACAGAAGAAGAAGATTGCAAAAGCTCTCAAAAAGAGAGAGTGCTGGAGAGATGAGGAGACCAGATGAAAATGGTGTCTTAGTCTGATTTGTGCTCCTATCACAGAATGACTGAGACTGGGTAAAGAATAAATATTTATTTTCTCACACTTCTGGAGGCTGGGAAGTTTTAGATTAAAGTGCCAGCAGGTTAGGCTGTCTGGTGAGGGTTGCATTCTCTGGAGAATGTTGGCTGTGTCATCACATAGCAGAAGGCAGAAGGGTAAGAGACTGAATGTCCCAAGAAACCTCTTTTATAAGGATCTTAATCCCGTTACTGAGGGAGGACCTCTCATGGCCTAATCACATTTTAAAGGCCTCACCTCTTATCACTTGGCAACACCTGAATTTTGAAGGGAACATATTCAGACTGTAAGCATTATGTATCAAATATATTGCATTTCATCAAACCTAAGATTAACAACACCACCAGTAAGTATCATTAAGAAGGGAGAATGGGCTGGGCATGGTGGCTCAGGCCTGTAATCCCAGCATTTTGGGAGGCCAAGTTGGGTGGATCACGTGAGGTCAGGAGTTTAAGACCAGCCTGGCCAACAGGGTGAAACCCTGTCTCTATTAAAAATACAAAAAAAATTTATCCGGACATGGTGGTTTGCACCTATAATCTCATATGCTCGGAAGGCTGAGACTGGAGAACCTCATGAACCTGAGAGGTAGAGGTTGCAGTGAACCTAGAACATGCCATTGCACTCCAGCCTGGGCAGCTGAGCAAGACTTCATCTCAAAAAAAGAAAAAAGAATGCTACCAATTTCACTGTATTAAAATTTTACAGTATTTTTCCCACTTAGATTTTTATTTTCAACTTATTGACAGAGCTATCTTAGGCTTATTTCTACATAGGTATTTATGATTTATCACTTGAACATACATAACAATAAAAGCAAAGCTAAGCAAATGTAATGTAATGCTATCACTCTTTTGTAGGCAGTCTTTTCTGAATCTTTTCATTTCCTGTCCATCTATGGCCCTGCTGTCCTCGCAGGTCCTCTGGCCTACAGAGGAATTGCTGAAGTAGCACTTTTGAGAGCCCCTCTGTCATATCTGGATTTCATGCAAACCTATGCATTTATATGCTGGGACTTTCTTGCTCTTTTCAGAATTTGTCTGCAGAAAGTTTTCAGGCAGCAATTCATTCTTTTCTCAAATGACCATCAAATGGTTTCTTGGCTCAAATGTTGTGGGCTTGCAGCTCTGCAGTTGTGCCATCAGGAGTGGCAGCCATGTTTCTCTGTGTGCACATTGCAGCAACCCTATCAATAGCTGCCAGTCAAAATTGACTGGAATTTTCCATCTCCTGTTTTCAACTCTGTTTTATACATGTTAAATGTAAAAAATGTGCATTCGAGTCAATGAAATTACTAGGAAATTTGGATCATCCATTTCATTTTACCAACTGTTCCTTGACATTGATAATGATGTATTATCATTTTGCATGTAACTTCCTAGGACTCAGAATATCTTTTGATGTTTTTTGTAGTTGACTCTCTGCTAATATTATTCTCCAGTGGGTCTCTGTCATGATTTACCCCATGGATGCACAATACATGCTGGTTATGTTTGGCTTACTGCCGTTATCCTGTATTTCATGGAGCACCCTGGCTCATAGAAAGTCTTTAAATCATTATTTAAATATTATTTTTTAGAATTTAGAACCTGCCCCCATGGAACAATATCGATTTTTAATTCGATTATTTTAATTTTTAATAATGATGCCTGATTATGGGTTACCCCTTGCACTACCAGTACACACACCTACTGTTGGAAGCAGAGCAGGAATTCGTTCTCACTGCTGGTTCAGGGCAAGAAATACTATATGTTCTCATTAGAATTCTAAGTGGCAGCTCAAAATTTACTATTTTGCTGTTAAATATTAGAATACTGTTAAAATATTTTAAAGTCTTAAAATGTCTTCAGGAGCTTTTAGGCTTCCATTACTTATGCTCAGAGTCTGTGTGGTATAGTGAAAAGGTGTGGGGCCTTGAGACTGGGGAGGAAGTGGCTTCACCCTCTTCACTACCAGGTGGACTTCATTTAAAAATACCAAGTGCTTTCACTAGTCAGGGCAAGTTATGTACAAGTTATTAAATCCTTCTAGCAACCTAATAAACAGTTGTTGTTACTGATTCATTTTACAGGTGAAGAAGCTAAGGCACAGAGAGTTTAAGTACCTTAGAAAACTCACTTCATTTCTGTTATCTGTGATGTCCTTAGATATATAAAACACAAACTTGCTGTGTTAGCCATAACATGCATGAAGCACACTGCACATATTTGGTGACTTAAATGGAAACTCATTGTATTACACTGGTTTTTAATTGCTTTTCTCTTCCATTCCCCAAGAAGTATTAAATTGCCCTTTGAAATAGCCTTATAGACTCCAAGAGGAAAATAAACTTTTTAGAACTTTAAAACTGGAATAAGAATAACTCTCCTTTACACAATTTGATTTTCCTCGTTTTGTCTTAAGTGATTGATAATCCTCATTTTTTTTAATTAGGAAAACCAGTAGGCAGCTTCATACCAATGTCCAAATTGCCTAATGTCTGCAAATATTCTTGATGCCTAAATTGAAGGAACTTGTACTTCACAGTGATCAAATATTTTTTTTTCAGTGGACCTTTGGGCGAAGCAAGCTAACATAATTTGTACTTTTGTGAGTCACTAATCATCCAGCTGGATACATAACTTCTAGTGTTCTTATCTTTATAAAACCTCAGTGTCTGTATTAGAAGTATTCCTTTTAGAAAACATTTTTCATTGCCCCTACCAAATACAAAGCAGAGTAATATTTATATACATGTTTAAAACAGAATTTAATTCAATAATTTGATAGGTATAATTAATTAAGGCATGGTTTTGGAGAAACATTACAATAATCGCCTCAAATTTTTGAGCCTGTCTGTCTTCCTTTCTCCTTTCCCTCATTCCTTGCTTTCTTTTTTTCTCTCTTTCCTTCTTGGAACCGACAACTAAATGAACTGCATATATCTCTTTTAGCCCACAAATCCTATTCATGTGCTTTTATTTTTCTATGCTTTAATCTCCTTCCAAGTACATTTGAAGAATAAGTAAATATATTTTCTAAAAATCTTGGCATATTTCCTGGTTTTGAAGGCATGAGGAGAGGGTTGGCAAAGAAGTGATTTTTGAATGAAAATAAGTCTATACTTACACTTCAAATCCCCAGAGACAGCATCGATATAAACCAAAATACCCATTTTCATAAGGAAAATAGCCAGGTTTTATGTGATTTTGATGATAGAGTGTTTTAAAAAAGCACGTAGCAACTGAATATATATGTAAATCTGGTGTATAGAATTTCCACATCACAAACCATAGCATAACCTAAACCAATAATTGGAAAACAATAAACCAATGAAAGCTATATTCTAGAATCAAGTATGCTATTACGGAAGTTCAGTCTATCAAAATAACAGATCTGTTAAATGTAATTTTAGGAAAAAGCAAATCTTACTGTGTCATACAATGGAGAGGGGTTGAAATGCATTTACAAAACCCACTTCTCAAAGTTATATATAGTAGAGAGAAGCAAGAAGGATAGGAAAGAGGCGTGCATTTAGTTTACTGTCCATCAGGAGATTTTTCTCTCTATAAAATTTTTTAATCTTGCCTTTGAATTTTTTTGACTCTAATTATTAGTTGCTTAAGGTTTATTTTGATACCATGCCATTTAGTTGTGTTGTTAGTAGAATGTTTTGTTTTTCTCTCTCATATAATTTACCTGGCTTCATAAACAGGAAATAATGTTGAGCAACTAATGTGTCATACCCATATCCATTCCCACCTCCTTGAAGAATAGTGATCCTAAGTTACAATAAAAACATGCTCTGACTAATGTTTCTCTTTCGTCACCTTTGTAGATAGTGAGGGAGCTTTAAAATTCACATCAGTTATTAAAAATTCCATGAGAATATGTCTTTATAATAAAGAATGAATTTATTCTTTATGTTATTCAAAAATAATTCTGAAGGATTATCTAATTGCAGAAAAAAATTAATTTTCTCTTTAGTGGTAAAGTTGATTATAGTAGACATGGAGAATGATAAATGATAGTAGCTTGTAGCTCATATTAGGTACTAAAATACCTCCAAAACAATTTGTTGTTCATAATCATAGGAAACTATATGGCAGATGTTAAAAGTTGTTTGTGGGTAATAATCATTTGTATTTTATACAGAGCATCAAAAGTAATATCTGCAAAGTAGAAAAAAAAACAATCCACATTTGTCAAAGATGATGAAACACTGCATCAAAGGAAAGAGGAGTTAGACATGGGTTTGAATTTCTTTCTGCCACCTAAGTCCACCTGGTCTTGGGCAAGTCACGTTGCCTGTCTCAGGATCATATAAATAATTTACCTAGTTCTGTGCATAGTAAGTGCTCAGTAAGTGTTAGCTATCATCATCACCATTCATTTACATATTTCACACATATTAAGACGGTGTGATGAACTAGCCCTGACATATTCTTAAACAATCCAGTTTGAGAAGAATTGATGGAGCAGTGTGGCCTGCAGGTACTGCACTGGTCTCTAAAGGAACACAAGGAGGAATGAACAAAGGATTTACCATAAGTAGGAGGGGTTAGCCATGCAGAGAACTTAATCTCTATCAAAACAGAGTGGCACTAGTGCAGATAAATTCCCGATATGTGCTTACATGCTGGGGAAGTAAAAAGAAGATGTATATGACTGAGATGAACAGTCTTAAAAGATGGGTAGGATTTTAATGAGCATAAAGGGATAAGAGTGCAAGGCGTTCTGTGGAAGAAAGGAGATTGGCCAGTGACTCTGGAGTCTAGGCTGATGGGTAGAATAAAAGGGAAGATATGTCTGGCATAGTTTGGAAGCAGGCCTTGAATTCTTTTTTTTTGAGATGGAGTCCCGCTCTGTTACCCAGGCTAGAATGCAGTGGCGTGATCTTGGCTCACTGCAACCTCTGCCCCCTGGGTTCAAGCGATTCTCCTGCCTCAGCTTCCAGAGTAACTGGGACTACAGGCATGCACCTGGCCAATTTTTGTATTTTTAGTAGAGACAGGTTTTTACCATGTTGGCCAGGCTGGTCTTGAATTCCTTACCTCAGGTGATCCGCGTCGCTTGGCTTCCCAAAGTGCTAGGATTACAGGAGTGAGCCACCGCGCCTTGCTCTGAATTCTTAAATGTTATACTTGGAAGACATATTTTATTTTATAGGCTGGGTATTTTCAAACTTTCTCGAGGCTTATGAATGATGCCCAACATATTTTCATGCAACAAATATGTGTGGAATCTTTACTCTGTGCCAGGCACTGTTGTAAATGTTAGAACAAATTAGATTTAACTCCTACAATGATGGAGATTCTCTTTCTAGAGAAATACAATGTAGGCAATTGAATGCTGGCTGCTTCGTTGTCCTTCACTCAAGAGGGAATATCAGAATGCAAGTCCATCATAATCTGGTTATGGCTGGAAGAGCCTAACTCATCACAGTGCACACAAGGCACAAACTGGTGCTTTAAATATACTTTTTAGCAGATGGTTCGTGCACTCAAAACCAGTGCCAACTCTTCTGAGTGTCTGGACCCCAGCACTGACAACTGCTGCTCAGGTCTTCCAGGAGGGCAGTAGTGTAACCTGAGAAAGAACCAGAGGATGTTAATATCAAGGCTAGTGTCAAGTTCCTCTGAACACTACCATCCCACCAGGTCAGGGACGGCCTTTCCCTAAACATCCCCTGAGACTTCCTACTTATTTATCAGACTTCCTTTTACTTTATGAAGGCCAAAGGCATAGTTCTTTCTATTGTAAATTCACCACTGGGCTTTTCTTCTCTCACTATATCCTACCCCTCTTTGTTTTATTTGCTGTTCTCATTTCTGTAATTGTATTTGTCTAGACCAGCAACCTCAAATAGGTCTTTCTGTAATGATGGAATGTTCTATTCTGCACTGGGCACTGGGATAGCCACTAGCTAGCCACGTGTAGGTGCTGAGCACATGCAGTGTAGCTAGTGCGACTGAGGACTGTGCTTTTTAATTTAATTTTAATTAAATAGTGATGTATTGCCAGTAGTAGCATATTAGCACAGGTCTAGATGTTCATAAAAACGGCTAATTCTGTATTCTATTTCTTTGACAATATATATCTAGGAAATTCTTACATTCAGTTTTTCTAGTTTCTAAAGACATACATTTCTTCTTTGCAGCTAAACTATGTTTTTAAAAAAATTCTTACCTAGTTCTAGGAGCAGGAAAGCAGTAGCGAGTTTCCCTCTTTGTTTACACTTGACCTTAGAGTCATAGCAGGAGCCAGGAAAGAGCTGCTATGTCGGGGGTAAAGTTCTGCTGTGGCTTTTTATTTTAATCTACCTCTTGACATTCTCTAGCCAAGGAAAAGAGCAGTTTTTCCTATTTTTGTCTCTCTCTCTCTTCTTCAAAGAGGATGCCCAGGGTAAGAACTGCCAAAGGAAAGAGGTAACTCTGCTTTGATAACAGGGTACTTTAAACAGCAATGTGATTCCTCCTCACTGGTTTCTGTTGTTAATGAATGTGGGGTGAAGGAGAAGGAGCAGACACGTATGGCTTGACAGGGAATACCATGCATGGCACCATTCATTCATAAATCATGTGCAAGAGGAAGAATACATTTGTAGGCAAGGGGGATAATGGGCTCCCTTTTGGACACATTGAGTTTGAGGTCTTTATGTTGAGATATGTCCTTGGAAGTTACCTGCATGTGTGCACCTCTGGAGAAAGATCTGTCCTGGAGATGGATGGTGGGGGTGGGTCATTGTTATATGCTAATTAAACCACAGGAAAGGATAAGATGGCCCAGGGACAGTGGGACGAGTGAGAAGAGGAAAAGATGAGTGATGAAACATAGCCAAAGCACCAACATTGATGTGATGGATGGAGGAATAGAAAGGAGCTTTGAACCAGGTAGGAGGACAAAAACGAAGAGAAGGCAGTCACAGAGGATGAAAGGAGAGACAAGTCCAAGATAAAGAGTGTTCACTGGTATTACCTGCTGTGGGACTGTCAAGGTAATGGAAGGACCACGAAGTATCCATTAGGTTGAGCCCCATGGCATAGAAATCAGAGACCTCAGTGAGAGCAGTGTCAGAACAGGTGACAAGGGTTCAAAGGATGGGTGGAATGTGAGGAAACAAAGATAAAAAGTATAGAGAGCTCCCTAGAAAACATTTGGCTGTGAAGAGAGAGAGCTGGAATAGCTATACCTGGGTGGGGAGGCAGGAGGGTGAGAGATGGGTGGGGAGTTTCTTTTGAAGGTAGATTAGAATATGTTTAAATACTGCTGGCAAAAAGAGGGATTGGTAGACAGTAGATAAAGACACAGGAAGAGAATGAGATCATTAAGGAGCCAGCCCTTGAGAAGGGAGGATGGTTGGGGTCTAGAGAACAAGTGGAGAGAGACACATCCACCTAGGCAGAGTGAAGAATGACTTTTAGTTTAAGATGGAAACGATGGGCCGGGCATGGTGGCTCACGCTTGTAATCCCAGCACTTTGGGAGGCCGAAATGAGTGGATCACCTGAGGTCAGGAGTTTGAGACCAGCCTGAACAACATGGTGAAACCTTGTCTCTACTAAAAATATGAAAATTAGCTGGGTGTGATGGTGGGTGCCTGTAATCCTAGTTACTCTGCTATTTGGGAGGCTGAGGCAGGAGAATCACTTGAACCCAGAAGGCAGAGGTTGCAGTGAGCCAAGATCATGCCATCACACTCCAGCCTGGGTAACAAAGCAAGACTCCATCTTTCACCCCACCCCCTCCAAAAAAAAAAAAAAAAGGAAAGGATGGGCGTGGCTGCAGGTAAGTTAATAGGCTCAGGAGATGGCAGTTGAGAGAGATCCTGTGTGCTGACTTTGACAGAACTAGTTTTGTATCTAAGATTCTGTAGATTCCTCAAGTGACTTTTATGTTTGAATGGAGCTAATGTAAATATTCTCATAAAAATCATCCCAGTCCAACTGAGTTGTGCATTTGAAGTTGGCTTGGGGCTTTAGGAAAGCCAACTTGTCTAGTCTTGTCTGCAGAAGGACTTCTTAGCAGCAGTCATTTTGTAAGCTCTAAAGTGAAGAGGAGCTTTAGGTATTTCCCCTTGACTAAAGTAAAAGCCGGAATCAAGCACAATACTTGTGACTTTTTCTCTCCGCAGTTCCTATTGGAAGTGTGTGATTCTCACTTTGAAAACAATCTATGAAAACGTGTCCAGGAATGCCGAAGGTGCAGAGCCCTAAGCAGTGAGTGAGGCTGGGGTTGGGTCAGCACTGTGTTCAGAGGCCCAGTGCTCATGCTCAGCAGCACTTGTTTGTGTGGACAGCAGCGTCTGTAACGTGTGCCTACCACAGTGTACAGCTCAGACATGACCTTTGCAGGTCCTAGAAAACACGTGTTTCACGCACATGGGCTGTGTTGGGATGTGGTTGGCATCAGCTTCTGAGAAAATCTTGTTATGCAAAATGAAAATATAAATAAACATTAAAAGACTTAATGATTTCTTAAAGCAACATGCCCTTTCATTGAATAAAAACAGGACATATAAAATCCATATCTAGTTTTACACATAGACATTTCATTCCGTGAATATTTCTCTAACACGAAACTGAGCAGCTGTTTCACCAGATGTCACATCAGGGATCTGAAGGGAATTGTTGCTAAATCCAATACCATAGTTAGCTAGATATTCGAAAGAAATACTACAAGATGTATCTGATCTAATCAGTAAGCCTCAGTGAACTAAAATTTAAACACACAGCATGGAATCAATGTGAGAATTTGGATTACATTCTAAACAAGGGGAATGTAATTGCTAGGCTTTTGAGCTTACCACATTCTAATTTTTATTATTTGAAACCTATCAAGGATCCATCGCAAGAAACCTTCTTTATTTTTTCTACAATCAGTTGTCATTGTGGTAGCCAATTGTTTTCAGAGAGAAAGTACAACATTATTATTTATGAGAAAGAGCTGACACACGCAATCCATATATTTAGCTGACTCTAATATGTCTGGACCAGCATATTAAATTACATGGGTAACTACTTGAAAGATAGACCTAGAAGGTTACAGGTAATTTTTAATGCAGGAACCATCAGCCCTGTACTGAAATGAGAAAATGCTCATCAATTAGTTTATAACCTATTGCCATTCTGCCCCATAGAGTGGTAAAATGAACAGCGGGAGAAATTTATGCTCTAGATCTATTGGTCTAGAAGGAGTGACCTGATAAAAGATTAAAAAGTGGAATTTTCAAACACACACACACACAAAATGGCTATTTATATTGAAGAAATTTATTACAAAAAAGAACTAGTCAATTCTCTTTGACAAATGATAAATTTCTTGAGTATCTTTCCATTTCTAAAACATGTATAAATAAAAATGTTCATTTATATTGCCAAGTTTAAAAAAGACTTAAAAATAAAGTACTTCAGAGTGTATGATTTTAGAAAAAATATATATAGTCCACACATCTAGGAAAAGTACTGGAAAGTCAAACGGCAGGTGTGTTAACACTTCCCATCTCTGACTGGTATGACTATAGGCATTTTTGTTATTTTTCCTTGAGTAGTAAATATCACCACTGAGTGTGTATTACTTCCATGATTATTGATATAACCCACTAAACAAGTAACACCCTAAGCATTCTGTACACTGTGATGGGAGGTTCTTAAACAGCATTCAGATGATGTTAACCAAGCAATTGCTTTTGTTTCTCAAAGAACTGTCTTTTACTTTTATCTTATCTTATATTGATGAGGAAATTATTTAATCTTTATGATTTGATCCACTGTTTCTGTCACTCTTTGCCATGGATGCTTCTTATCCTCATGCCAAAGACCACAGCATCGGAGTCCTGGACAGTGGCCACTTAGCCTGCAGCTGGCTCAGCCTATGTCCTCCCCCAGCTTCCCAGAGGCCTGGACTAGCCAGGGCTGCCCCTGGCCTCCCCACCATTGCTTTGGCCAGTTCCTACCCCACAGTCTTTATTATCAGCTAATGAGGATCCGAGACAGTGCCAGCTATAGGTGGCATTTGTTCATCTGATTCACAGAGCATTTTATCAATGATGAATTAATAGATGCATTCTAATTATATGCGTATTTTGCGACTACTGTAATATGCCTTCTTAGAATAAATAAATGAGGGTATATTTTCCTTTAGAGAGTTTCAGACCACTAATTAGGTTAGCTCTGTGAGTGCTTAGCAAAATGTAATTTATGTGTTATCCATGTCAGATACGTTACCGGCTATAAAATCTTTAGAGAAAATGTGACAGAAAGGAAAAAAGGTACATCAGAGAAAAATCATTGTTGATTTTGCAAAAGTAGCTGCTGGTAAAAAATAGATATTACAAACCAATGGTTGTTAATACTTCAGGATATCTGAATGTATGAGTATACTAGAAGCATTTGGATGGGGAAGAGGTCTTCTAGAAATTGTACCCACTCATGTTGACTCTACATGCTTTGTCTCCAACCTCTACTCGATGTTCCACCCACTTCTGTGAGCCACTCTTACTTATGAGAGGTGTGTTGGGGCAGACAAAAGATTGAAACCCATTAATAGTGATATAATAAGCTGGAGAAGGCCTGGCATGGTGGCTCACGCCTGTAATCCCAGCACTTTGGGAGGCCAAGGAGGGTGGATCACAAGGTCAGGAGTTCAAGACCAGCCTGGCCAACATGATGAAACCCCATCTGTACTGAAAAAAAAAAATACAAAAGTTAGCTGGATGTGGTGGTGGGTGCCTGTAGGCCCAGCTACACAGAAGGCTGAGGCAGGAGAATTGCTTGAACCCGGGAGGCGGAGGTTGCAGTGAGCAGAAATCACGCCACTGCACTCCAGCCTGGGTGACAGAGTGAGACTCTGTCTCAATAAATAAATAATAAATAAATAGATAAAAAGAATCTAGAAAATAGCATGGCATTTAGATGGAGGATCTGTTCTGCAGAGAGATAGAAAATGAGTGGAGGATTTTTAAACATTGACAAGTTCAAGTGAAAAGTTATAAAGATAACTCCAAATGCCACTATAAATATTATCAGAGGGAATGGAGACAGGAAAGAATGAGGCTGGTGGCATTACAGCATGAACCCCTTCCCATAGGTTCAGTCAAAAAACATTTCCCCAAAGTCAATAACTAATCTCAACAAACAGAATAAGAGTTTGTTCTTAAGAGCTGTGATAGGCTCAGTACTGACTTTTGTGAGCTTTATGTAATGGGCAAGAACTAGTAATGGGAAGACCCCAGAGTGCTCCTGTTTAGAAGGTGCATTAACTATCTCAGGCTACTAGGAATTTATTTAATAAATTGCTACTCTAGCATAGGAAATCACCCCTTCATGGCCTGAGAAAAACGTGTTCCATAATAGTAGCAATTTACTTCCTTCTTGGCAAGAGGAACAAGCCCTATATACAATATTAAAAACCTGCCATTTCTTCATCATTTAAAAAAAGGATTCTTAGTTTTGGTCTTTAATTACTCACATACAAATTATATTTCATGAATTTCTAAAGAACTTCGATTTTCTTAAGACCTTACACCATTCACCATTTCAATTTTGAGAGAGAGAATATATACATACATTTACACCGCGAAGGCTAAAAACAGCTGGTGAAAAAGTAAAAATTCGGTGTTGACATAAATCCTGTTGAAAGCATCGCAGAAAAGATAAGGGTTATAATTTACATCAAAGTTTCTTCACGTGGCAGTTCTGAACAACGTGGTTATGACAGAAATAAATGGGCCATATCAAAGAATAAGGGGGTGAGTTTTAGTTGGGAGCTGAGATAGCAGTCTTCCTCAAGGATGGCCATTGTAGGACGCCATGATTAATTAAGGTATCTGCCAGTCATCGGGGCTTCAGTCATTGCTTTGGAAAGGGCAGAAAGCCCCAATATTTACATAGGGATCATACGCTTATATTCAGAATGCTTCTGCAGCTTCTCTTGGCAGCCTGTGACTTGTTGGCAAAATGTCTTCAATTATGGGCAAACTGCCTAGTCTCATATCATCACAAACCAATTTGTCAGGATGTGTGTATTTGGAAAGCTCTGGAAACAGAAATATTTTACTTATTTTAAGAGAGTGGGGAGAAACCCTAGTACACATACATTCAAAAAATACCAAGTCTTACGAAATTTTACCCTTAGATAAATATGCTTGTGCCCTCCAACAGGGAAAAAATTAGAAATATCTATATTGATGTCCATGTGAAACAGCTCTATGGATGTTTACAGACAAACTGTGGAATGGAGAGGCTAAAATCTGTCCACCTGAACTCCGCATTTAAACTAGTCAATGTTGCCATGGTTTTTCTTTAAATAAGTCCGTACTGTCTAGATATTTTTCATCATTGCTTCTTCAGTACTCTGTGACAATTGTGGGAGTTAAAATATTCATTATAGTAATTTATATTATAAATAACAAAAAGATATAAATAATATAAAGATAAAGATACAGGGGATGTGGGAAACAGCCTATGGTAGCCAAAATAAAATAAAAGACAATTAATGATATAAAACCCAAAATGAGAAAATATATTAGCATTCTTCCAGTTTTCTTGCTTCTCACCTTTCTTTTTCTCTAAGATAAAATTGCAGAATTATGAGAACTACTAAACAATTTGTGCATAAATTATGTTAACACTAATTCCATTGTTCCTCATCTACAGTTTTATATATGATATTTTAAGCTTTGAAAAATATCTGCGTACTTGCAGAGTTGATTGTACAGTGAATAGTGACAAAATGAATGTTATTTTCCTGTTATATTTAGTTTTGGGGTTTTAGAGTATTCATTCGTGTGTAAGGATCAATCAAGGAGGGTAACGGCCATGTCTTTTCATTACTATATTCTCAGCGCCTAGGGCAATTGTAATTCCTACTCAAAAATATTTTTTCAATGATGATTTTTGTTTGTTTTTTGTTTTTTGAGATGGAGTCTCAGGCTGTTGCCCAGGCTGGAGTGCAGTGGCACAATCTCCGCTCACTGCAACCTCCACCTCCCAGGCTCAAGTGATTCTCCTGTCTCAGCCCCTTAAGTAGCTGGGATTACAAGCATGCGCCACCATGCCCGACTGATTTTTGTATTTTTAGTAGAGACAGGGTTTCACCATGATGGCCAGGCTGGTCTCGAACTCCTGACCTCAAGTGACCCCCCACCTTGGCCTCCCAAAGTGCTGAGATTACAGACCTGAGCCACCGCACCTGGCCCTTTTCAATGACTATTGATGCTGTTCTAGAAAAATATCATCTGGTAATAAAAAATCAAAATTTTGTAAAGTAAATAATTGCAGTGGAGAGAGCATCTATTCTCATGTTATAATGGCTATATTAATATGCCAACAGGGATATGCTGTTCTGGCTGGTGAATTTATCATAGAGTGACTTTTTCTTCTGCAGCAGTTTCAAGACTTGGTAGGACTGTTCCTCTCCCAGGCTGTCCTTTTGACTGTCTGACGTAGTTTGTTCTTCCCAGTCTACCAGAGCAATCACTTATTTTGTTAAGTTCCTAGAACTTAAACTCCCTTTCCCATTTCATGTCTACGTTTATAATAACAAGCAGAGCTGAACTGTGAGGATTTATTTTTCTGAAGTGTGTTCTACAACTTGGAAACTTTCAGTGTTTGAAGCTTTGCATTTTTCAAAATATGTTGTGGAGCTACTCTTTTAACTTTTTAAATTTAGATCTCTATACATAGATTTCTTAGAAGGAGATACTTGTGCTTCTTGGGTTTATAAATGAATGCAAATAAATTAAGGCTAAACAAGCAATACTGTGGGGCAAATGAAGGCTAAATAATGAGGTCCAGGGCACAGTTACTTAAATCTCCCTCATTCATTCTCAAAAGGAATCATTATAAGCTAATTAACAAATCTCGGTAGGAACTTGAAACGTAGATACGTATCTTAATTTGTTTTCAAATAGTTCAGATAAATGCACAATATGAATAATATTACCATTTTTTTTTACTTTTTATTTGTTTATTTATTTATTTTTGAGATGGAGTCTTGCTCTGTCACCCGGGCTGGAGTGCAGTGGTAGGATCTTAGCTCACTGCAACCTCCGTCTCCCAGGTTCAAGCAATTCTCCTGCCTCAGCCTCCCAAGTAGCTGGGACTACAGGTGCACACCACTGTGCCCAGGTAATTTTTGCATTTTTAGGTAGAGACAGAATCTCACCATGTTGACCAAGCTGGTCTCAAACTCCTGGCCTCAGGTGATCCACCTACCTCAGCCTCCCAAAGTGCTGGGAGTACAGGTGTGAGCCACCGCGCCCGGCCTGCCCAGTTTCAATGAATCATTTCAGTTCCCCAAATAAAATGTGTTTTTTGTTACCTTGTCATGCAATTTTGAAACAGTTTTTGGAAGACCACTGCTATAACAGTTTGCTTATCAAGATGACATTATACCACTGTTACTTATAAGGATCACTTAACTTAGGGAAACTGGTAGTGGGTTGTTTTCTCCATACATCTTTTAACTAATTTTTGATTCATATACTAAGCACTCAAGTACAGCACTCAAGTACTCAGTCATTTGATTCATTCAATATGGGCATGATTTCATGTTACAGCCTTGTTGGGGGACTATACTTTCTGGTTTATGCCTGTGGTCTTGGCATCATCATCATATTATTCTGAGATAAGGTCTCACTTGGTTGCCTAGGCTGGCATGCAGTGGCACGATTGCAACTCACTGCAACCTTGACCTCCCAGGCTCAAGTGATCCTCCTGCCTCAGCCTCCCCAGGAGCTGGGACTACCATGTACCACCATACCCAACCAATTTTTTTAAAACATTTTTTTGTAAAGACAGAGTCTCAATGTGTTGCCCAGGCTGGTCTGAGACTCCTAGTCTCAAGCAGTCCTCCTGCCTTGGCCTCCCAAAGTGCTGGGATTACAGGCATGAGCCACCATGTCCTACCTGGTATTATTATTTTAACAATGCCCATTTTTACTTTCAAAAGTTTAGATGGTAATTTATATGTTAGTCCTTCTATAGGGACTTTTAAAACATCCTCCACATATTTTCCCCACTTTCCCCACTTCTCTCCATCTCTGATTCTCACAGACCAAGCCTGTCTTTCTCATATGTGCCACAGAGACAAATCTAGCTTGGCCATTAGGAAACATAAAGGAGTAGCAGTTGGAGCCAGACTACCTGGGTCCAAAGCCCAGCTCAGCCATTTGCTGTCTGTGTGATCTTGAGCAAGCCAGCCGGCCTCTCCAAGCCCCAGCATCCTCATCTGTGCCTGGGGGAATGGTAGTAGCACTTCTTAGAAAGCCGGTAAAATATAGCTGCTACCAACCTAGACTTTCATATCCAACTGCATGGGTCTGAATCCACCATAACTTAAGGCTGTAATAACATTAAACACATTGATATATATGTGTGTGTGTGTGTGTGTGTGTGTGTGTGTGCTTAAAATATCTGAGAATTAAATATAGTATAAATGTGATGCCTCACACATAGTCAGCACTTAATTAACGAAATCCAATAATGTCACTGGATACTCACCTACATGTCTCTGGTTTCTATCCCTGCCTAATCCCAGCAACAATGCATTCATTATAGATATTCTAAATATGTGCATACATTTGTATGTGCATAGGTCCGGAATTAGAAACTCTGAGCAGATATTGCTTTATCTCTCCAGATAGACTGTTCAGGGCTGCCAAATTGCAGTTAAAAATCTAGAAAAATGCCAGCACATTTCAAATAAGATGCAAATATGAAATTCACTTACTCTTAGAGGGTATATAAAGGTTTGCTAAATTAGAAATGCAGAGAAGGGAGGTTTATTTATCCTCTTTATTTGAAGTGAGAGCCAGAATCATGATGGTTTAACAGTCCTAAATATTTCCTTGGGTTTTTCCAGGAGAGAGATTGTATTTATCTCTTAAAGGCCCATACCTATCTCCACATAGGAACTGGGAGAAATTTTATTTATTTAATGTTTCTCAAAGAAATCCATGATAGCTGGGTCTGTATTTTTCTCATTTTAAAATCCACCTACATAGCATAGTGTTTAGCCCATTGTATGCCCTCAGTAACTGTTTTTTGTTTGTTTGTTTGTTTTTTGAAACAGAGTCTTGCTCTATTGCCTAGGCTAGAGTGCAGTGGTATGATCTCAGCTCACTGCAACCTCCGTCTCTTGGGCTTAAGCAGTCCTCCCACCTTGGCCTCCTGAGTAGCTGGGATTGTAGGCGCATACTGCCATGCCTGGTTAATTTTTGTACTTTTTGTAGAGATAGGGTTTCATCATGTTGCCTAGGCTGGAACTCCTGTGCTCAAGTGATCTGCCCACCTCAGCCTCCTAGTGCTGGGATTACAAGTGTGAGCCACTGCACCTGGCCTTAGTAACTATTTAATAAACCAAAGACTAGATGAATGATTGACTTCTTTATTGGAAATAATGCTGTTTTGGTAAAGAGAATGCTTTCTTAGAGATTATTTACTTTCACCTAGAAAAATCTAATGGTTACCTACTGGTGTCTGTTTTCCTGTAAGAAGTAACTAAATGATAACAAATTGTGTGTGTGTGGGTGTTTAATGTAGTCAAGGAATTAAGATTATTTTTGACATTGGATATTATTTGTCTTTGTTTAAATGAATTCAAGGCTAAAATGAAATGAACCTTATAACTTTGTGTGTCTTTTTCTCCTGGGTATATTAGTGCTATTCTTTGAGGTCTTTCAAAAAAAAGCTATTAAACAATGCAAAACCATGGAGACAATACATGGAAAAAATTACTTATCTAAGACAGACTCTGACCCATATTGTTTCAATAACAGCATCAATTTATGAACAAAAAACAAGATGGGGGAAAAGCCAGCACAGCAACTACCTCTCTTAAAATCAGCCATTGCACAGAATGCTTATATTGATAAGAAAAACACTTCACTCTTAAACTATGATGGTTTAAGAGTGTAACTCAAAGAAGGTGTAACTCCAGGGCATATAAAACTCCTTCAGAGTGTGCACTACCTGACTGTCCTTGTATCCCTCAAGTGCGCAGCACAGGACCTTGCGCCTGTTGGCACTCAGGGAGTGTTTGCTGAATTGAAGGGGGTCACCACACATGGGAAGGATCGTCCATTGCTGGATGTGTCAGTTTTCTTTCTTTTTTCCCACTTACCTACTAAGAACAGAGTTCAAAAATGTGAAATCTGCTTGACCTGCCAGAGTAGGAGACACTTTATACATAGCTTTGAACATTTCCTTATGTCCAGTTTACAACTTACAGCTTGCACTATAAGGGTGGGCATTCTAGCACAAAACCAATTCAGTCATACATCTGGATAACATGCTGTTCAGTTTTCCATTGAAATAGGGATTTTATTCATTTAGAAATAGGAGATTTTCACTAATTTGAAAAAAACTAAGGATATAAAGATCTCTGTGGCATTTTTGGAGAAAAATGTGGCAAGTATATAACATCTACATTTTTAGGTCACCCTGACCTCCTGGGCAGCATCGCCTCCACCTGCACCCCCAGCACTTCTCAGAGTCCCTGTGCCACCACTGAGAAGGGCTCAGGAGGTGATGTCCCACAGCAAGCAGCTCTTTTGTCTCTAGAAGTCTCCCCAGTTTTTCTAGCCTGATGGGTAAAATAGCCATGAGAGTATTGAGAAAAACAGATCAGAGCTAGTGCTGGAAAGTAGTGGAGAATTTGGCTCTCTCCCGAGGCCCCAGCATGCCTCACCCTTTACATTCAAGAAGATGGGCTGAGCGATCCTCCAGCCTCAACTTCCCGAGTAGCTGGGACTACAGACACGTACCACCACACCCAGCCAATGTTTTTATTTTTATTTTTTTGTAGAGACAGAATCTCACTATATTGCCAAGGTTGGTCTCAAACTTCTAGGCTTCAGTGTTTCTCCTGCCTAAACAGGTATTTTCCTAAACAAAGACCTACCTTTTCTCATATGAATTGTTCCACTGTCCTGGTGGCTGCAGAAGGTTTCTCTCCCACCACAGAAATGAAGAGACAGCTAGAGTGAAGCAGGGTCCGCCCAAAGAGATGGGCATGGGCTGCCATAGGAGTGTCAGAGAGGCACCTCACATGGTCACAGACATTCAGGGATGGCTCCAGAGGAAAAGGGGGCATCTTAGTTAAGTGGCCAGCACATCTCAACACAAGAAATTGGCTCCTGTGGATTTAAAGAGTGAACATGATTTAAAGAATGACATCCAGATACGTAAAGCTCTACTCAATTCAGATAGACGCTACGCTCCTAAAAGCCTGGGTCATGTCTTAATAATACCCAGCAACTAGATGATGGTCAGGTATGGACATGTTCGCTCTGAAGGATTGGGCAAGATGCTTAACATTTCTGTGCATCGTCTGCTCTTCTGTAAAACAGATAATACCTGTATTGAAAGGATGCATGAAGAACATGTGAGAGAACATATGCAAAGTGTCCAGCCTGGGAATAGATGGCTAGCACAGCTGTTACCATTATTCTTTTTTCTTACACTGTATTCAGGATCCATAACATTCATCCACCATTGAGATCTTGAACCGCCTTAAGCCAGGGGTAGCTCCTAGACTTTCAGAGCTAGAAGAGACATCAGGATCATGTAGTCTAGGTGTTTGATTTTTTAACAGCTATGTGGTAGAGTCCTGGGATACTGCAGAGGTAATTAAGGTTGTGAGGGATTGGGTTTGGGTTGAGGTGTCGGTGAAATAGTGTGGTTGAGGGAAGTGACTTTATTACATCACACCTGAAGTTAGTGGCTAGGACTGGAATCCAGCACTCGTGCATTTTTTCATCTATTCACTCATTCATTCATTTTATTGAACATTGAGATCTCACTCTGTATCATGCACTAGGAAAATAAATGGCTTTATATTCCCAAGGAAATTAGAGCTGTCTCCCTATCCTAACAGAGCTGACAGTCTAGTATTGGGACAGATGACAACATACAAATAAATATCCAAGTAAATGTATGATAAATGTATGATCAATACACTGAAGCCAAAGGAGAGGAAGGCTAAGGGGAAGGGGTGAGAAACCTACTTTAGATTAAGGAACCAAGAAAGGCTGTCTGTGCAAAAAGTCACCCATTTAATAGAGCTTATAGAAGTGCCATAAAATGCTTGGTCAATAAATTTGGTATATTCTTTACAGCGAATATGTTGGAAATAGTAACCAATGCCCCAGCTGTGTATTGAAGCATTTGTATGAGTCACTTGCAGTGGCCTGAATGCAGTGTTTTTGAAGCTGCCTGTATCTGAAGGTTTTTCAGAGACTGACATATCTTGAACACAGATTTCAAAATAATTAAAACTGCAAAAGCATGTATCAGAGTTTGACTCTGCTGTGCCTGCTTCTCCACAGTCACGTCTTGAACTTCCTTTCCTTTTCCACGTCCGAAGGATTAGAGGCCACATCCATTGTAGGAGCTCTGAGACTCTTTTGCAGACTCATCCCCATGAAAGTAAAATTAAAAAGCAACAGGTGTTTGGGGGCGGTGGCTTGCACCTATAATCCCAGCACTTTGGGAGGCCGAGATGGGTGGATCACCTGAGGTCAGGAGTTCGAGACCAGCCTGGCCAACACGGTGAAACCCTGTCTCTACTAAAAATACAAAAATTAGCCTGGCATGGTGGTGGGCGCCTATAATCCCAGATATTTGGGAAGCTGAGGCAGGAGAGTTGCTTGAACCTGGAAGGCAGAGGTTGCAGTCAGCCAAGATCATGCCACTGCACTCCAGCCTGGGCAACAGAGTGACACTCGATCTCAAAAACAAAACCAAACAAAGCAACAGGAGCAAAAGTGTAAAGTGCAGCAATGAGCACATCCATATCCTAGTCTGAATTAGACCATTTGTGAATTATCAATAGCGGAGCACTTTCATACCTTTTTCCCTCATCTTTGATCATCTCTCGCTCATTTCTTTGCTTGGTACCATGCGATCAGAGTTAGGTAAGAGCAGAAAGTAGAGAATACAGTAGTTTCTGTTCCTTTTTCGTTAACAGCTGTTGTAAAAGGTTTTGGAAGCAGAGAAGATTGAAGGTAAAATGAGACTACAAATAAGTTCACAGATAATGTCATTGATTTTAATTATGCCATGTTCTGAGTAGCAGATATAATTGAGACTGAGTTTGTCTACAAGTTTTTATCTAATCCATTATATTACAAAGGCAGGTATTGGTAAATTGCTGTTTCCACTTTAAGGTCTATTGTTATTATTATTATTTGAGACAGAGTCTCTCACTGTCTTCTAGGCTGGAGTGCAATGGCGCCATCTCAGCTCACTGCAACCTCTGCCTCCCAGGTTCATGTGATTCTTGTGCCTCAGCCTCTTGAGTAGCTGAAATTACAGGTGCTCACCACTACAGCTGGCTAACTTTTCTGTCTTTTTAGTAGAGATGGGGTTTCACTATGTTGGCCAGACAGGTCTCGAACTCCTGACCTCGCGATCTGCCCGCCTTGGCCTCCCAAAGAGCTGGGATTACAGCATGAGCCACCGCCCCCGGCCTTAAGATCTGTTATTAAATAGATATAGTAGAGTTATTATAATGGCAGATTCCTTTTAATAGTCAAAGGGGAAAGACAGACAGGAGAATGGAGCAGGGGGAAGTTCAGAGCCCATCCAAACTACAGCTTTACTTGCGGAAGATAACTGTAAACACGCTTCACTAACAGTCAATCAGAAATGGTCATCAACAGGCATCTCTCAGAAATTTGGCCATATGAAAAAAATTGGGGTTCAACCTGATGGTCTTCAGGTAATTCAAGAGGTCGAAGCAGCCTCTGAAGCCTCATAGGAAAACTGAACTAACTTCAGTATCATTTTGTTAACTGTTTGTATATTCTTTCCTCAGAAGTTGGTGATGCCTGCATCTTGAAATGTGACAGTTCTGTTTAACAGAATTTTTATTCAACTATTACATCCCTCCTGTAACCCCAGGTGGAAAATAGAACTTATCCTACTTGACTAAAACTATGGATGAGAAACTTGCTGAAGCTATTAATTTTATGTGTTAGAATAATTTTCATAAACTATCTTAGTACTTGCTCTACCTGGTAAGACCACTGCATAATATAACGTCTTGAGAGTGCTCTAGCTCACAGATTCACTCTACTTTGAGCAGCTTCTTAAAAAATTCCTAATACATTTGGAATATTTGCACAAATCATGAGATCTGTTTTTGAGAATAATAATAATAAGCATTACTATTATTAACACCATGCAAATAACTTTGTATGCAACATGTAACTTAGTAGTCACATCAGGCTTTGAGAGTACTCTTATTTTCCCCATTAGTTTGAAACTTAGAATAACTTTCCCAATAGTTAGCCAGTACAGCCCAGATTTTAATTTTAACTTGGCTCTTTAACCCAGTTTTTGGTGGATGGCTATTACTATGCCTCTAGAATAAATGTGCTCCGGGCTATTCCCACCCTCTACTCTACTTTTAGTAGTGACTAAACTACAATTTTTTTTTTTTGAGACAGACTCTTGCTTTGTCACCGAGGCTGGAGTGCAGTGGTGCCATCTTGGCTCACTGCAACCTCTGCCTCCCAGGCTCAAGCGATTCTCCTGTCTTAGCCTCCCAAATAGCTGGGATTACAGACATGCACCACCATGGCCAGCTAATTATTATATTTTTAGTAGAGATGGGGTTTTGCCATGTTGGCCAGGCTGGTCTCGAACTCCTGATCTCAAGTGATTTGCCCTCCTTGGCCTCCCAAAGTGCTGGGATTACAGGCGTGAGCCACTATGGCTGGTCTAAACTGCTATTTCTTAATTGGTAGGCAAGCCATCCATATTCTTCATGCTTCAATTTTCTTACTGGAAAATACTGATAACAGGGTCCCTATATACAGCTCCATATTACTCTTATTAGTTTAATATTAAGATGCACATGAATGTGCAATAGACTTTTAGTAGCATAGACAGTGCCAGCCAGGGATGTCCATGTCAAATATGTTTGGGATACATGCTGATTACAAGATGAGTTTAACTGTAATCCCTTCTATGTTTGTCAGTTTCACAGTTAAGTAAGAAACTCAAGGCCATTGAAAAGTAACTGAAGGTTGGCTGGAAAAAACAGATTATTTGACTATTTCTTTTGTCCTCATTTGCTTTCTTCTCTTTGCCAGGGTTATGTGTTTGTTGATTCTCCATTTTTTTTTTAATGACTCCTCTGACTTTTTCAAGCAATATGTCATAGTGTAGATGGGTTTATTGGCCCATGACTGTCTTTGCTTCAGCGCCTTCAGTAATGTAAACTTTCTTATAAAATATTCTCAAGTTTTAAACATAGTATGATTTTTAAACATTGATTAAAAAGTATATTTTCAGTTACATTTTTTTTTTGAGACAGAGCCTCACTCTGTCACCAAGGTTGGAGTATGATCTTGGCTCACTGCAACCTTTGCTTCCCGGGTTCAGGTGATTCTCCTGCCTCAGCCTCCCAAGTAGCTGGGATTACAGGTGCCCGCTACCATGTCTGGCTAATTTTTTGTATCTTTAGTGTATCTTTAGTAGAGATGGAGTTTCATCATGTTGGCCAGGCTGGTCTTGAACTCCTGACCTCGTGATCTACCCGCCTCAGCCTCCCAAAGTGTTAGGATTACAAGCATGAGCCACCGTGCCTGGCCACATCAGTTGCATATTTATTAGACCTACTAGTCTGTGGTTTAGGCCATAATTGTTACTCTGGCAAAATTTTGGTTTGTATGTATATATAAATTATAATGGAGATTAATGGGATTATCATTTGCTGTAAGATTGTCATAGTAATAATTCAATTTGAATAATGAGTTATTAAGAACTCCAGTATTTCACTTTCCCCAATTATTAATGAGCTGTTACCAAAAACTCTATAAAATTATAAGAATGATAAATATCACTTAGATTTACTCTAGCCATACTTCAAAAACGATATTTCTTTTGCAATTATTTTTCAAATGTACTCAACAAACCTGCCCATTCACTAACATTTGTGCATATCTGCTTCATTGGTTAGGTAGGTGCTGTGGAGAAGGGTCTATGTCTCGTTTGATTTTATTTGGAAAAATGCCATGTGGACCAGTTGCACCAACGGATGACGATGCTTCTTTACATGTATTCAGAACCTTCCTATTTCAGAGGAAATGAATCACTTTTGGGGGCCATGTACTTTAAGTTTCAGATAAATGTCATTTGAAAACTTTCTTTTCATGCCTTAAGTGCTTATGGTTCTGGGTCATGGTGGGAATGTGGGGAGTTGACACCCAGCTGAGGAATCACCTGGATTCGTGATAGCACGGGTATCCTGCGATGCCATTGTCTAGTTAGCCAGCGAGTATTTTGGAAGGATATTTATCATACAGATGGGTCTTTAGGAAATCAGCATTTTCTCAACTGTAAGGTTGATGATTTTTAGGATTAATTAGTAGGGTTATTAATCCAAACAATTAAATTCTCTCCTAAGAGTACCGCGGTCTGATTAATTAATCTATTAATTAATCAGTGGCTTCTCCAGATGTCTGTTGAGATACTGTCCCTTGAGCACTGCTGAGATGTGTTTTCAGACCATGAATTAATCCCTTTCACTTATTCAACTCTACAGTAAAAGGAGACTATTTATTAAGAGAGCCCAGTTGCGGGTTTGCTGTGAGCAAAAATCTATTTGTAATTATTTCAGGTTATCCTTCTCACTCACGTATGTGACATAGTTCTGTGTTGTGAATTGATAACATTTGATAAAATCTTAATAGCTTTTTAGATGTATTTCCTCTCACCCTACTGGAAAGTGTACTTACAAAATTAAACATTGCAGCTGAAAAGAGAAGAGTCATCACGTTCTAAAACATGATTTTTTTATTTCAATAAAGCAAGAAAATTATACCAGTAATTTTAGTGGTATAAATTTCATGATCTCTTTAAGAGCCATTGTTTTCCAAGGCAAAACTTTGTGTAGCAACCAGTTTTTTCCCTGAGTCTTGCTTCAAACTCATGTGCGCTCCAGATTCTCTGAATAGTCCTTCTGTGGATGTAGCTAGGAATCCCCAGGGAGTCACGGTCTGGTAGCTTACAGGGTGACTTCTTCCTCTGGGCCTGACTGACCCACCCTGTCCTCTGGTCACCTAGATACTGCCCAGGTAGAACCACCCTGCAGGCCAGGTCACTCAGAGCACTCTGCCCTGCACACCTGCTCCTTCTGATGGCTCTCTCTTTCCTGGTGCCACGTGACTTTGGTGGGAATATGCCAGGCCTTCCAGGCAGAGTCACCACACCATTGATGCAGTGGAGCCCTGGAGGTGACAAAGTTGCCAGGTATTCTTTTTACTTTTCTATTTTTTTTTCTTTTACCAATTATTTTGTTTTGTTTTGTTTTTGAGGCAAGGTCTGGCTCTACTGCCCCAGCTAGATTTCAGTGGTACGATCACAGCTCACTGCAACCTCTGCCTCCCAGGTTCAAGTGATCTTCCCACCACAGCCCCACCAAGAAGTTGGGACAACAGTCGTGTACCACCACATTCGGCTAATTTTTGTATTTTTTGTAGAGACGGGGTTTCACCATGTTGCCTGGCTGGTCTCGAACTCCTGAGTTCGAGTGACCTGCCTGCTTCAGCCTCCCAAAATGTTGGGATTACAGGCATGAGCCACTGCGTCCTGCAAATTCTTTTTAAAATGAAAAAGCATGGTTCTCTTTCCTCTGCTTTTTTGGTGGCAATATAATATTGCAAAAAACCACACAGATTTTGAAATCAGAATGCCCTGGGTTTGAGGCATTCATCTACTCAGTGTCTACATAGATTAAAAGAAGATAATCGTGATGATGCTGACTTCAAGGGGTAGCTGTAAGAAATTGCACTGGGAAGACTGAATGGAATCCAGGCATCTCATTCTCCTCTCTCTGGAATCCAGCCTTTGGAGCCCCTGCAGAGTCAAGAACATCTTCTTCTGTACATCTGGCATGTGCATTCATTCGTTCATTCATGTGTCAATCTGCACCACTGTGTATCTAGTACTAATATCTAGCACTGTGCTGATTTATGTCCTGAAGGTCTGTCGCACGTGCATAAAGTTTGGGAAGAGGACAGGAGAGAAGAAAAGGCTTGAGTAGTAGTTGAGGCTATGGATTCATTGGAACTGAATATGCGCAAATTAAAAAGACAAGGGCTGAGGATGTACTTCTGGGGAACATAGACATTTCAAGGGAAGGCAGGAGAGTTGTTCAATCATGGACACTGGCACCGTGTCATGGAACACAAAGGACGTGTGGGCAGTGGAGGGGGAGGGGAACTGGAACCACAGTGGGTGAATTTGCAGAAGACGAGGGAGATTTCCAGGGGCAAGTGGAAGCATACCAAATGGTTCCAAGTGTCCCTTTGATTGGGCAAGGCTAGGACTTCTGTGACCTTGATGGAGTGACGGCAAAGAAT
Organism: Cacajao melanocephalus; assembly: GCA_963573385.1. Taxonomy (NCBI): domain Eukaryota; kingdom Metazoa; phylum Chordata; class Mammalia; order Primates; family Pitheciidae; genus Cacajao; species Cacajao melanocephalus. Next base: position 22,650 of record CAUYLG010004830.1, on the reverse strand, counting down.
GCCAAATTGCTTTAGGTTGAGAAGTGAATAAGAAGGAGAATGTATAGGTTTCTTGAAAGAAGCCTGACTCTAAAGAGGAGAGGGCAAAGAGGGAAACAGGGATAAGAGGTTTGTATTTTCAGACTAGACAATATTGTGATAAGTTTCAGGTAGTTTTTTTGCCACAATAATTTAAAATGTGCAGTGAGATAAGGTTTCTCAAATTGTAAAATGTCAATGAATCTCTGAGCTCAATGTTAATTATTAAAGTATAAATTCTAATCTAGAAGTTGTCAGAGTTTGAGGGGAAATGTATTTAAATTTTTTTTTAATTCTTTTTTTTCCAGGTAAAATCTGAGGTTTTGACTAGTGAAATCCTTTGGGGGGAAGAGAACACGTCCACATACTTTTCTGTGACCTCCTTAGAGGCCTCAACATTCAACTTGGGTGTTTCTTTCCTGAGTTAGAATAGAAGCGAAGAGAACCAGAACCATTTTCAGTTCGTATTTCAGTTCCGTTTCTTGTCACAGGAGATTTGTGAAAATGAACACAGTTTTGCTTCACTGCTTGGTAAAGTTAAAGACCCTGCTACCAGACTGGTCTCTGGCTGTTTCTCTCAGTTATTCATGTAAAAGTGTTATTTACATGTATTTTATTGGACCAGCCTGACCTCTGCAGCAATAAGGAAACAAATGCTGAACTTCATGTACTGGTGTACTGCTAGGGCTCCAGGAGGCCCCAGCAGGTGTGTATGGGACCAGGAGGTGTATATGGGAACAGGAGGAGTGTATCGCAACAGGACTGCAGTAACTGAACAGTAGGTGTGTGTGGGACCAGGAGGTGTGAGTGTGACCAGGAGGTGTGTGTGGGACCTGGAGGTGTGTGTGGGATCAGGAGGTGTGTTTGGGACCAGGAGGTGTGTATGAGATCAGGAGGTGTGTATGGGACCAGGAGGTGTGTGTGGGACCAGGAGGTGTGTGTGGGACCAGGAGGTGTGTGTGGGATCAGGAGGTGTGTGTGGGACCAGGAGGTGTGTGTGGGATCAGGAGGTGTGTGTGGGATCAGGAGGTGTGTGTGGGATCAGGAGGTGTGTTTGGGATCAGGAGGTGTGTTTGGGATCAGGAGGTGTGTGTGGGACCAGGAGGTGTGTGTGGGATCAGGAGGTGTGTGTGGGACCAGGAGGTGTGGGTGGGATCAGGAGGTGTGTACGGGATCAGGAGGTGTGTGTGGGATCAGGAGGTGTGTGTGGGATCAGGAGGTGTGTATGGGATCAGGAGGTGTGTATGGGATCAGGAGGTGTGTATGGGATCAGGAGGTGTGTGTGGGATCAGGAGGTGTGTGTGGGATCAGGAGGTGTGTATGGGATCAGGAGGTGTGTTTGGGACCAGGAGGTGTGTTTGGGATCAGGAGGTGTGTGTGGGACCAGGAGGTGTGTGTGGGATCAGGAGGTGTGTGTGGGACCAGGAGGTGTGTGTGGGACCAGGAGGTGTGTGTGGGACCAGGAGGTGTATGGGACCAGGATGTGTGTATTAAACCAGGAGGTGTGTGTGGGACCAGTTTGAGGTCTCCCCATCCCTCCCCCACTGCCTGTTTCTCCTGGAGAATTCTGATTTGGGGACTGAGAGCTCCTCTAGTTGGAGGAAAAGTGATCGGGTAACGTGGATCCTGTTTGCAGAATGGTCAGCACAGGTGCTGGATATTGAGTCTCTGGTTCCATGAGGAGCTCCTTCTCAATGGAACGGGCCGTGGGTATGGTTCCTCGTGGATAATCTATTTAGTCAGGTGGTGTAATGACTGCTGCAGCAGTTCTGCCTGATCCCTCCTCTTCCAGGTATCTCTGCTGTCACTCCAAGTCTGACCTAGGGAGTTCACCTGAGAGTCAGCCTGTGCCTGCATAGAGACTAAGGAGGAGTCCGTACTTCAAGATGGCAAATTTTTCTTTGTTTTTTCTTCTTGGCTTCAGATAGATTTTCTATTCCTTGATAGATGAGAGAGGTAAAGAAACAGTGCTGAGCAATGAACAGCCTCCCATTCTTGGGCGTTTCATAGGGAGCCTCCTCTCACCCTCCTGTCTAGTTCACAGGGTTCCCTGACCTGAGATTTGCCTTTCTCTTTACTTTCAAAATTAGATAAAGATACATGTCTATTCTTGGAGTACATCACTTTTCCTCCCACTCTCCCTCTCCTCATTTAGAATCCTGTGTTTTGACATAGTATATCATGGATTGTCACCCTTGATGATTAAAAATGGCACTGATGAGATGAGGCTTGTCAAGACTTGATCACAGGGTCTGTATGTTCTGTCGTATCATAATAGGACATCTCCAAGAGATTCTGAGAAAGCAGAGAGTGTGAGAACAAATTATGGATTCTTGTGGATGAGGCCAGAGGTGACATGAGGCTACCTCGAATCAGATTCCTTAAGGAAATCAAACGCTGCTATAGCAGTTCTACCCTTGACTGTGTGTGAACAGTGCACCAAGTAATATGGAGGGAATGCTAAAACTTAAAACTAGATCTTCACAGTCGCAGAATCTTCAAAAACACAGGTGGGCTGTTCTTGGTGTGGTTGGGACCGAACTGTGATTATTTTATTTGGGTGACAAATATAACATGAAAGGCTGAGAGATTTGTTAGCTTTCCACGGGTTTCATATAGAATACACAAGCTGACCCCAGACAGATGAGACCGAGTTTGCATCCTCCTGCAGTGGAGCGTGTCTGAGATCCATCTTTTGTTCTCCATCGCTGCAGTGTGGCCAGCAACTTGGCAGCCATTCATTAGGAAGCAAGTGTCCAAAAATAAGCAAATCACAAAATCCATCAGGTTTTTCCCACATGAGTTTACAGATTGTAAATGTACATTGTTTGTACATACCCTAAACACCATAAATCAGATTTTTTTTTTTTTTTTGCGGGACTGCAGGCAACTATTTCATTCAGATATTTGGATAAGTTTATTTTTATGTCCAGAACAACTCTCTAACTCCTGTAAGGATTTATTTTACTGTATGATTTGTATCTAACTGTAACTTGTGATATATATATATTTTTTAAAAAAACATTGTACGTATATCTGTTTAATATTGTTTTAGAGAGTAGAAACTTTGGTACGTCCTGAGGGCACACTTTTCTCAGACCTTCCCAATGGATCACACATCCACATCCACATTGATTGAAGATAAACATACCTTAGATTATAATCCTCAGTGCTGCTCATGAATTGGAACACTTGTTAGAAAGATAGAAAATAAGAAACAAAATTAAATAATTAAGTTAAAGCATATTTTTGTCTCCTGTTACTGTTATTCATGTCTCATATGGTACTAAAGGATTAATCATGGTATGTTGCCGGTCGACCCACAGATTTGACAGCTTACTTTCCCGTGAATGCAATTACGCATTTCAGGGTTTTCACGAAGCAGCAGCTGCCAGAGGAAAGTGTGCTAGGAAGCATTCATATTTTGTGAAAGCTATCTTGGTGCATTGCCTCCTTCACTTGAATTAGCACTCAATTGTCCTAAAGGAAGGGGCTGAAGACTCAGCAGAGTTGAAAGAGAACTCCAATCTCGCTAGTGTAACAGCCTCTGCCTGAATTTGCTCACATCAAATTGCAGCAACTTGTTTCATTTTGGTTTTGCTGCCTTACTTTATAAGAGACACAGATGCATTTCACATTTTAAAAATATCCTTCTATGGGTTGAGAACTATATAACAGCTTGAGAACTGGTCAAGCCTCTCCCTTCTTAGAATCTTTCATCCCCATTTGGGTTGGACAAGCTAAAGACTGTGAAAGTCCATCATTTTTGACATAACATTTTCAATTCTAAACAAAAAACTGGCTGGAAAGGGTAACAGTGCTGAGTTAATGCCATTCATTCTGCATTAAAAATTATACGAATGTATATTTTTTCCAAATTATCTATGGGGATAGTATATCAGGTCACATTTTGGAAGTGTTCCTTTGCTGTGTTTGAAGCCATCCTTGTGGAAATGCACATTGTCACAAAAATTCTCCCTCAATAAAATAGAGTAGTTCCAGAATAAGAAAAATTAATAGATAATTAAAAATCAGAGAGGTAAATATTCAGGCCAGTAATGCTAGAATGAAAAGTGTGGGTGTGGAGGCTGGGGGATGCTGGAAGCACAACTCTGTCTGGAGCTCATGGAAAAGGGGCTACATTATTTGAAGTTGATAAGAATCAACTGAAATGGAATGGATGGGATGGAAATACATTTCCTAGGTATACATAAATTACTGTGCTGAAATTTTAAAGCCATGTAAAAGTAAAGATGAAATTGAAAAGATAAGATGGCCCACGTTCAAGATTCTTATTCTTTAAAAAGAAATAGATCTTATGTTTCTTCTTGGGGAATTACATCAAATGTATTACCTGAAGTTATTTCTGGGTAATTACAAACGAAATTAAAGGGAGTTTTGGGGGGATATTAATAAAACAGAGTCTATTGGCAGCACAATTTCAGGCCCATGGATATGTTATCCAGTATAATATTTTCAGTGCCTTATACAATAATTTTTGTGAGCATGGAAGTATATATAGATGTTACATTGATGGGTTTATATTAATGAACAGAGAGATCTTTTTCATTAGATTTCTAGTTTTGACCTTTAAAAAAATTTTACTGTTAGAGTCACACATTCCCCAAAGGCAATCCTTACTTCGAAGCTAAGGGATCAGTGTTTCAAACTTGTTCTAGTTAGAAACTTATGATAGTGTGCTGAGTTGGAGGATCAACAAGCATCCTCTCAGTGGTCGCATCTCCCAGCACCGGGGCCTGATTGCTCTTCAGTTCTTTTGGGGACCAGCAAGGGCAGTTCAGTGTGACAGAACTAGTTATGTGTAAAGCCAGGTCTGGAACACAGGTTTCCCAATTTCCTAACCAATACCTTTTCAACTAAGCTGTTCACAATGAGTTCAAGTAAATTGACATTTAGCATATTTATGAACAGAGTACACCCATTTCATTTAAAATAAGAGAAAATGAAAGCTACCTTCCTTACTGGGAGCTGGAGGGTTTGATTTTTCTGTATTTGTGCAGAAACTGAAATCCGGTCAGAATGAATCTAGTCTCTGCATGCTTCTAGCTTTCGTTGATACTACTCTCTAATAATCTTTCTAGAAGACATTCTATCTTAGCTTATGAGGCTGCATGTATAGTTTTAGGACTTAATTTCCCATAGTGGTTGGATTAAAAATACGCCATTTTAAATTGAATAACCCTGGTGTTTAATATGGAATATAGGCTTAGTATTATGAGGAAAAAATGTTTTGTTTCTAACACGAAGACTGACCACTAGAAAAATTGCAGGTTTAACACAACTGCCAAAGTGAGTTATGCCAGACTGACAAGATTACTTTTTACATAAATGTACTAACTTTTTTTTTTTAACTAAATGATGCTTAAATATCAGGACTTATGACTTGAGTTATGCTTGGGTCAGGGAAAAGTCTCATTTTTAACACTGCCCTTAATTTTTCCTCCTATAAAGACCTGGCAGTTTTATGAAAAAAAAAAGAGGTCAACAAACGTGTTCTGCAGTTGGAATGAGATTGTGAGGAAATTGTGCCCCTTTCCCCCTACCATGTAAATTCCAGCCAAGAGATAGGTTCCCTGTTAGGTTAAGTGCTATGTAATTACAAAATCACTTTCAAGAGAGGGAAAAATATAGTTGGCAGAATTGGGGAGTTTTGAAACATGTGAGCCCATGCCAGCAGCATTAGGTGGGGATACAATTTCAATTCTGGTTTTCAAGAATGGAACTAGTTTTGGCTCATCTTTCATTGAAGTGCCAAGGAGCTTTTGCTCAGCTTGGTTGGAAGAATTGTTTTGATTCTCTGGTGCACTATCTTAATTAAGCTTCAGCATCATGGAATTTGTGAACCAAAGCTGGCAAATTTACTGAATAAATTTATCTACTATGTAATTGCCTTAATGATAGCTTTCTACATACGTCTTCTAGAATACCTGCAATCCACATGTGTTGATGTAAGGGAAAATCAAGGGTATACCTTATTGGATTACTGGAGCATGGAAAATAGCATGACTACTTTTTAAAAAATTAATAAAAATGATAGTGGGGAACTTAAAATGTTTTGAGGAAGAATTTCTAGCGCTCTAAAGTGTGGCCATTGATTTATATATGAGGGATAATCAGAGCCTTGAGCATTAAAATGAGGAATCTGTGGTCTGGATACATTTCCATGTCTAAGGTTTCTCTGATGCTGTCTTCTGTCACTTTCAGTACTAGGCCGATGTCACGCTCATGTTGCTGTTTTTAGCATTTTATTTCATTATTATTTTTTAGCAGACAAGGACTGGCTCTGTTTTCCAGGCTAGAGTGGATAATCGTAGCTCACTGCAGCCTTGATCTCCAGGGCTCAAGCAATCTTCCTGCCTCATCCTCCTGAATAACTGGGACTACAGGCATGCACCACCACATCTGACTCATTTTTACATTTTCTTTTTTGTTGTAGGATGGGGGTCTCACTATCTTGGCCAAGCTGATCTTAAACTTCTGGTCTCAAATGATCCTCTCACCTCAGCCTCCCAAAGCACTGGGATTACAAGTATAAACCTCCACACACAGCCTTGTTTTTAGCATTTTAATTTTATAAAATGTAGTGATAAGAATGGATGGTAAAGAATCTGTAAGTAATCTTTGCAGTCTTAAACTTATTCTGGAAACCATAGTACTATGTAGTATGCTTGGAAAAGAAATACCTTTCCAGGTTTTTCTATAAACAAAGCAGTGTATGCAAAATGGGATGAATGGGAAGGATTTAAAAAATATATTAATCATTTTTAAAAACTTATTGAAATTCTATTAAAATCAGAGGCTTAACCCCTTTATGCTTTCCTAAATTCAACAGAGTTCACATTAATTTGATTGTAATATTGTGCAAATTTATCATATAGAAATCCAAGATGGAGTGATGAGTTGAGCCAAAAGATGAAAACAGTTACCATCAGGCTTGTATCTGATGCTGGGAAGTGCACCTTAAAAGGAGAAAAATTCTTTTTTTTTTTTTTTAAAGCTATTATTTTTCAAGTTTCTTGTTCTGAGCTTAACTGTGTTCCCCCACCCAAAATTCATATGCTGAAGTCCTAACCCTCAGTACCTCAGAATATGATCTTATTTGAAGATAGGACCTTTATAAGTTAATCAAGTTAAAGCAAGGTCATTAGGGTGGGCCCTAATCCAATATGACTTGTGCCCTCATAAAAAGGAAACCTGGGGCCAGACACACCCACAGGGAGATGGCCACCTCCTAGCCAAAGAGAGAGGCCTGGAACAGAACCTTGCCTCACAGACCTCAGAAGGAACCAACTCTGCCAACATCAGTCTAGGACTTCAGCCTCCAGAACTGTGAGACAATACATCTCCGTTGCTTAAGGCACCCAGTCTGTAGTTCTCAGTTATGGCGGCCCCAGCAAACTACTGCACTCCCTGAAAGACATTACCTCCCATCACTACTGGATGGCTAAAGGGAGAACATATTTACTATTTTTTTTTTTTTTGAGATGGAGTTTCGTCCTGTTGCCCAGGCTGGAGTGCAGTGGTGCGATCTCAGCTCACTGCAGCCTCCACCTCCTGAGTTCAAGTGGTTTTCCTGCCTTAGCCTCCTGAGTAGCTGGGATTATGGGCACCTGCTACTACGCCTGGCTAATTTTTGTATTTTTTGTAGAAACAGGGTTTCACCATGTTGACCAGGCTGGTCTCGAACTCTTGACCTCAGGTGATACACCTGCCTCGGCCTCCCAAAGTGCTGGGATTACAGGTGTGAAACACTGCACCCGGCCAGGGAGAACATATTTAGTGGATCACAGAATGGGTGATACTTGTCCCACGTAAACATTTCTATTTTTTTAGATACATCTGGATTTAATTTTTTTAACAGTCTAATTCAAAAGAATACAACTTGTTGTTACTTTTGTTGTTTCCATCAAACAGTTGGGAAAATAGCCACGAACCAAGTATGAGGATCGCACATTATGCTGTGTGCTGTGCTCTGTAAACAATGAACGTGATTTTCTCACTTATGAGATGTTTTCTGTGCTGGGCACAAATCTCTTGTTATACATCTTACACTGTGCGTGTTCAGATTTCCATTTCCATTTATATGTGAAAAGTATTTGGTCTAGCTGATAAATACACAGTGAAAGGAGGAAATGGATCATTTACCTGAAGCATTTAGTCTGTTGCAATTCCTATTATTCCTAACTGATCTACCCCATTGATATAAAAAATAGGAGACCAAAAAAAGTTCCCTCTAAACAAGAGACTGTATTCAAGACATGACCAGCGTTGATGCAGCGACGACACTCCTGGGAGCAATTGCCATGCCGGGTGACGTTGTGTGTAAGCGGTGCTCCAGGGAGGTGATTCCAGAGCAGTCTCTCCCCACTGCCATCTGTTACGCAATATATTTCCTCCAAAATTATATTCAAGCATGGAATTGAAATGTTTATCATTACCGGTAGTTTTCTAAAGTAAGCACTTGCTAGGCATGGCAAAATAACACCAGAATGTCTTTAAAATTCAAATTGCCCACTAGTCCTTTTAATCAGACCTACGTACACTCACTGTCCCAGGAGCATCTGGGTTGGTCTCAGTCTCGCAAGGTTGACCAGAGTTCTTGAATCAATTGCTCTGATGAGTGTCTGGCCCTCATTTTTCTTACAGTTGCAAGAGATGTGATCAGGATTTGGGGTTGGGCCCAGGAAGATGGCCGGGGATAGGTAACCAACTGGAAAGGGATTGATGCGGAAAGAATCAATGAGGTTAATAAAAGCCAGAGTTCTTTGGTGTTTTGTTTTCGTTTTGTTTTGTTTTGAGATAGAGTCTTACTCTGTCACCCAGGCTGGGGTACTGTGGACCTATCTATCTCAGCCCACTGCAATCTCCGCCTCTTGGGCCTCAGCCTCCTGAGTAGCTGGGACTACAGGCATGCAAAACCACACCAAGCTAATTTTTGTAGTTTTAGTAGAGACAGGGTTTCACCATGTTGGCCAGGCTGGTCTTGAACTCCTGACTTCAGGTGATCCGCCCACCTCAGCCTCCCAAAATGCTAGGATTACAGGCGTGAGCCACTGCACCTGGCCAAAGCCAGAGTTCTTTGTAAGAAGTTAAAAAGCCTGGCTCTGGAACTACATAAAACCCTTAGATGGAAAGTATAAGAGAGGGATTTGAAAGAAGAGATGGAGAATCAGAGTCAAGTGGAAGCTGGACAGAAACCACGTAGGGCTGGGCACAGTGGCTCACGCCTGTAATCCCAGTACTTGAGGAGGCCAAGGCAGGTGGATCATGAGGTTAAGAATTCAAGACCAGCCTGGCCAACATGGTGAAACTCTTCCTCTACTAAAAAATAGAAAAATTAGCCAGGCTTGGTGGTGGGCACCTGTAATCCCAGCTACTCAGGAGGCTGAGGCAGGAGAATTGCTTAAGCCAGGGATGCGGAGGTTGCAGTAAGCTGAGATCACGCCACTACACTCCAACCTGGGTGGCAGAATGAGACTTTGTCTTTTTTTAAAAAAAAAAAAAAAGGAAAAGAAAGAAATAAATCACCACAGAGAGTGAGGGACAACCACTGTGACCTCCAGTGGGGGTTTTCATAATGTGAACTGTGAAGAGTACGTTGAACTCCTCTAAAGATTTGGAGGTGAGCCAGTCTTCAGTTTTGCTGCTTTTAAAATTCTTTAGTTAGGAGAAACAGAGACTCCTCAAAGTCACCTAAAGTAGTACCGCCTAGTTACAAGGATCCATGGCCAGAATCTCACTCAGGGAGGTTGCCTAGAACCCTGGTTAGAGTCATACATTAGATTGATGGAGATGAAGGTGTAATCTGGGAAAAGGACAATTATCATTGAGCTCTAAGACAACTGGAACCTCTGATTATCTTCCCAACAGCTGCAGATACTTGCTAGAGTGCTGGGCCATTGATGTAGCTCATCTCCCTTTGATCTGCTTTCCCATATATGCCTTTAAGCATCTATTACTATCACCAATTGTTTATCTATCATTGTGTGTCTCAAGTTCAAGCTCTCCAAAAGCAATGGTAGTTTAGGTTTAGTTGATCATATTATGGCCTGGTTGCTGTCCAGTGAAAAGGTGGATTTGTCTTGGGTCAGTTCCTAACACTAACCTTAACTCTAACCCTAAGCCTAACCCTTCTCTGGCCATGATGGGGAGGTCACGTGGTTTCCATATGGTGACACATAGAGGAACGCTGTCTGTTGGCAGAGACTGTGAGTTTGGCACCATTCTGAGACCTGTTTAGCCTAAAGCATAACCAGCCCAAAAAGTCACAATGTGCACAACTTTTATACTAACCTAATGGCCTAAATCATTCTTTTTTTTAAAATAAGATTTTTGCACTCCTATTTTTTCAGTAAGCCTTTTAAATCATTCTTTATGTTTTATTTTACCTCTGATTTAAAAACCAAAACTTAATTCCATTACTGCTTCTGAAGGATCAAGTCTATACTTCATTACTTGGCATTGAAATCCTTAGTAATCTGGCCCACACTACTTTCCTAACCTCCTCCTCCATTAGTATGCTATTCTGACCTTTTCTACCATCTCGAATTGCTCTCTCTAAATTTCTTTGCCTATTCAAATTCTGCTCTTGAACTGTTTTATTTTTGAGAAATATGGTAGGAACCATGTTGGATTTGGCCTCAGAAACCCACGGAAGCACAGAGGAACCTGCTGTGTGAAATTGGATGAATCACTGGTTCTCCCTGGATCGTTGTCTTCATTTATAAAATATATTTAGTTCTATCATGTTATCTAAGCTCCTTTCTTCATTTTATACTTGCTGTAGGGCTGAGCCAGTGACATGACTCGGTCTTCTCTCTAACTCCTTTCTACTTCCTGAAGTTGTCACAGTTAAAATCTCTGCTGTTGCTGAAAAATTTGGCCAAGTGTGGTGTCTCATGCCTGTGATCCCAGCAGTTTGGGAGACGGAGGCAGGTGGATGGCTTGAGGTCAGGAGTTCGAGACCAGCCTAACTAATATGGTGAAACCCTGTCTCTACTAAAAATACAAAAAAATTAGCCGGGCCTAGTGGCATGCCCCTGTAGTCCCAGCTACAGTGAACCAAGATTGCACCACTGCACTCCAGCATGGGCAACAGAGTGAAACTCCATCTCAAAAATAAAAAGTAAAAATTTATTATGATCCTATCTCATAGAAGCATTTGTCCTATCATCTGCTTCTCTGCCTTCCTGCACCCCCGAGAACAGCTGTGTAGTGCAGGAGGAATGTGTCTAGTCAATGGGTTTTTGTCCTGTGAATCTGTAGGTTTCTTTTCTTATTGAGCTTCTGTTCCTCTTACATGTGTTCCAAGATCCCCATGCACTAGGAGATAATCTGACCCACTGTCAAACTTCTGGACCCCTTTCTGGCTAGTTGAGCCTCTGGGCACTCACTGAGGCCACAGATAGGGATTATTCTCTACTCCTAACAGTTGTCTTCCACTGCCACCTTGAGACCACTCTTTCTCCCCCTGATACCCTGAACAATGACCACCAGGCCTGCTGCCTGCTGTCTGGGCAGAGGTATAATGAAACCTCCAGGAAGCTGATATTCCATTAAATGTTTGTCAAGTGAATTCACTAACACAAGAGAAATAAATGAACATATGAGGCAAAGAAAACAGGGAATGAGAGAGAAATAGAAAGAGAGATGGAGGGGAAAGGGTAGAGGAGGAGGAAGAGGAAGAGCAAGAGCAGAAGGGGGAAGGGTGGAGAAAGAAGAGGAAAAGAGGTGGCAGGAGAGAAAAAAGGGAAGGAAAATGGTGAGAATGCATCTGGGCCTTAATTAAACATTTTCCTCCCTCCTGTCCTCCACGGCTTCGCCTCCCAGCTGCATTCATCCACCAAGTGACTATTGGTTTGTGTCCTCTCCTTTCCTTTGGTGAGTGCTCTGTAGGATGAGGGAATCAGCACTTCCTACCCCTCCAGGGAGTACCAACACATCACAGGTGGCCAAATGAAATATGTCTTAAAGAAGACAGCATGCACAGAAAAGGAGCTGCTCTGGAGAGATCGAGAAAAGCCTGATGGAGGAGATGGCATTGGGTAAGTTCAGTAAGATCAGCAGGATTTGTGAGGCAGCAAAGGTGGCATCTGAGACAGAGTGAACAGACTGCAGAAAGATAAGCTGGTAGGCTGGGCACGGTGGCTCTTGCCTGTAATCTCAGCACTTTGGGAGGTAGAGGCAGGTGGATTACCTGAGGTCAGGAGTTGGAGATCAGCCTGGTCAACGTGGTGAAACCTTGTCTCTACTAAAAATACAAAAAATGAGCCAGGTATGGTGGTGGGTGCCTGTAATTCCAGCTACCTGGGAGGCTGAGGCAGGAGAATCACTTGAACCTGGGAGGCGGAGGGTGAAGTGAGCCAAGACTGCACCATTGCACTCCAGCTTGGGTGACAGAGCTAGACTCCATCTCAAAAAGAAAAAAAAAGATAAGCTGATAAAACCCAGCAAATGATTGATACATGCAACAACATGGAAGAATCTTAGAACTACAGTGTTGAGTAAAAGAAGCCAGATGCAAAAAAGACACTCATATGATCCCATGTCTATGGAGATGAAAGTCAGTCTAAACTAATCTGTGGTGTAGGAAGCTGGAAAGTGGTTACCTGAGATTAGGGATGGGGAGGGTTGGGGATAGTATTGCCTGGGAAGGGACCCAAGAGAACTTTCTGGAATGTTGTCAGTTTTTATGAATAGTGAGTACAAGAGTACATACATATGTTAAAATTCATTAAGCTGCATACTTCACTGAAGATTTTTGCATTTTACTACACAGTTGGCCCGCTGTATCCACAGTTTCTATGTCCATGGATTCAACCAACCACAGACTGAAAATATTTGGGAAAAAATGTGTCTATACTGAACATCTACAAACATCTTTCTTGTCATTATTATGTTATAAACACATTTATATCTATGTTTAGATTATTTAGAGAATCCAAATAATACCATATAACAACTATGTACATAGCATCTGCACTGCATTAGGTATTATAAGTAATCTAGAGATGATCTGAAATATATGGGAGGATGTGTGTAGGTTATATGCTAATATATACCATTTTACATAAGGGACTTGATCATCTTGGAACCAATCCCTCACAGATATCGAAGGACGACTGTATGTAAATTTTGCGGCAATTTTTTAAAAAACGTAAGCAGAATAAAAGTATACATGGAGAACAGTACATTTAAAATACCAACACACATACTAAATAAATAAATAAATAAATAACCAACACAGTCAAACAAAGCATATTAGATACTAGCCCTGATTTTACAGTTTATATTTCTGGCTTTAAAAGCTCATTGAAATTTTAAATTAGGCTATATTAATGCGATGTGAATAAATTATAGTTCTGATTTTAAAATTAGATTCAGTAAATGTGAACCTTTAAATAGTTATTAACTTAAAAATGGATCACCGATAATATTTGTCTCATGCCTTTTGGGCACCTATTTTCTACGATTTGGGGGAAAGCATTCATTTTTATTTATATCAAAATTAATAAAATTGAGAAAAATTAAGATATTGCTTATTCTGAGGGGTAGATGAATGAAATGAATAATTGAAAATTATTTCATTCATGGCCACAAACTCATTTATAAAAGCCCTCCGGATATAACTGAAGAATTTGCCATGCACACAATATTAGCAAAATCCAAATACTAATAAATATTTAGTTCTTTGAAATACGCCTGAAATGCGTGTCGGTATAAACACATCTTCCTCAACAGAGTGGTATGAAAATATTGGCTGGAATGATTTATCTGAAAGTGTTTGGAGTTGAGTATTTTTTAAATAAATAAATTATATTAACTACAGCTTGAAATATACCAAAGACAGAAAGAGTTCATTCACTATGATTCTGCTGTTCTAGATGAGAGGTCATGACTTGGCTTTTATGTTGCAAAAACAAAATGCTGCAGAGGCTCTGGGGAATGAGGAGTGGTCACCACATGTGTGGTTCATTTAGGATCCACAACCTTGCATGTGGTGTGACGTTGGGCCTTTGCCTTAACCTTTCTGAGGCTCAATGTCCTCATCTGCAGCTATGTGTGCAGTCCCTATGAGGACTGAGTGACAGGACAAGCTGAAAGCACAGGGTCTGGCATATAGTAGGTGCTCAATAAATGTTCCCCTTCCTCCCTCCTTTCCCAGGGATTCCCTGGTCAGTATGGTCCCACCATTAGTCAGCAGCAGTGACTGCACTCATCCTGTTGCTCTTTGGCTTTAATAGTTCTATTCACTAGCCATAGGATATTTTCAGAACATTAATTAGTAAACAGACAGGGAGTGATATTTGGTTCAGATAACATTTGTTCCTTTGTTTCGAGTGTTAATAAATACGTTCTGGTTTATATTAGTCCATTTTCACACTGTAATAAGGAAATACCGAGACAGTAATTTATAAAGGAAAGAGGTTTAATTGACTCAGTTCTGCATGGCTGGCGAAGCCTCAGGAAACTTAAAATCATGGCAGAAGGTGAAGGAGAAGCAAGTACCTTTTTCACAAGGCAGCAGGATAGAGAGCTAAAGGGCAAGTGCCACACTTTTAAACCGTCAGATCTTGTGAGAACTCACTCACTATCACGAGAAGAGCATGGGGAAAACCCCCATGATCCAATCACTTCCTCCCTCGGTACGTGGATGTGACAGGTCCCTCCCTTGACACATTGGGATTACTGTTTGAGATGAGATTTGGGTGGGGACACAGAGCCAAACCCTATCCTAGTTGGACAGAGCAAGTTGAAATTATGGGATAAAAGTTTCTCTTTGGTAATTTAATTACTGGGATCTAGTTGAGGCTCTTCTCTTCTTGTGGATCTCTCCTTCTTTGTTATGTGAGGAGTAGCATATTGTGGATGGTCTTTCTTTAGATGACTCTTATTTATACCTGATATGAAGAGATAGTGTCCTCCGAATGGGAGATTTGCAGAAAGCAGGTGAGAGACACTCAGGAACTTCAAGAAAGGCAGGACCTCTCATGGTGGTTGTGTGTTCATTGCTGGCTGCCGTGCCCTTGGGCCTCACAGTATGGAAAAAATACCTTGAAAAAGCAACTTTTCTGATTCATTGGCCTTTGGAATTGGTTTGTGACTTATAGACTCTACTTAGAACATAATTATGCCATTTCCATCTTCACAAATGTGGCATACTCTTGAATCTAAGCTGAAGGGATAGCTTTATGAAATGAAATTGCTCCATAGTGCTTTAAATGGAAATTGCTGCATCAGCTACATGGCAGTATCTATTCTGGAAGCTAATTGAAATTGCTCTGGCAGATGCCGGCAACAAATGCTGGGTTACATTAGCTTATGGGGGTCACTTTCTCCACTGTGTCACATGCAGAACTCATCACACCATCCTGGATTCTGGGAAAGAGCACAGGGTTAGGGCTGGAGAAAGGGAATTTGGCCATTGCCTTCCATACAGCATGTACTTCCAGTGGCATTCCAGCTCTGTCTGTGATTGACAGATGCCTTGTATACAATAATAATGCCTGTTTCCTGTAACTGCCACTCAGGTTTGTGGATATTGATTCCATGTGAAAGTGTTTCAAAGATAAAACCTACTAGGCAAGTGAGCCGTTTAATTTTTTAACATTGATTCTGTCATTATATGAATATTCATTTAGTCTTTTATTCAACAAACATTTGTTGAGTGCCTAGTAATAATGGCCAAACTTTATATTCAATAAAGTTCAGCCTAGAATATACTCAAACATGCTACTTTTTATGTTTTGACTCATTTAATCCTTATAGCAGCCTTAGAATCTCTATTTTTATAGGTGAGGAAACTGATATAACTAAGGCAAAGAGGTGAAATGAGTTCTTTAAACATTGGTTGAGTGCTTTGAATGTGCTCGGCACAGGGCTCCATGTTAGGAGCACACAGAGCAGTGAGGTACAGCGCCATGCTCACTGGCATTAATGTCTAGGGTTGGAGGAAGGATATGAACAGAGAAATTGACCAGCCTGTGTTTAAACCAAAATGTGGATAGGTGGCTCTGTGTGGAAGGGAATCTCATGAAGGGATACTCGGTAGCACTTGACTGACTAGTGGGGGTACCAGGATGGGGAGCAGATTCCCAGAGATTGGGAGGAAGGCTCCAGACCCTGGTGCTTCGCTGGGAAGCAGGCTGGACCTACAAGAGTACTTTGCAGCCAGTGGTGAAGATATTGGAGGTCAAAATAAAGCAAGTGATGAGAAGCAGAATAGACAGAGCAAAGTAAGATCAGAAACTCAGGGTGACTGTCCCCTCTGTGTAACCATGTTGTCAGGAGGCGGAGGGTACTACTATACTCAGTCCTTAATGGGAGCCCATTATCTATATCGAGTCAGTCCCGAGAGCTTCAGTCCTTCCTCTGACCAATGTGAAGCATGCCCGTCAGGGCACCTGACTGCCTCCTGAGCTCAGTGAGGATGTTCAAAGACACCACCCAAGCTTGTTCCCGTGAGCCTTCCCCTTCTTACTAACTCATCTGAACAATACCCTCCTACTTACAAGATTCATCTCTTCAAAGTATTGTATTCCTGTATCAGTGATTTGTCAACATTCCTAAGTTACTTCATCTTTTAAACAGAATGTGTCCAACTAGGAAGTTGGAACTCTTTGCAAGACCATAGCAAAATGGGAGCTATGCTTCCAGACCATTCAAAAATGACACCTTCCACAACCTTATTTTTTTTTTAAGTATGAAGTAGGTCATCTAAACTGAGAAAAATTGGAAATCACCATGTACTTGTAATGAATAATCGGCATGAATTCTGCATTTATAGCTGAACTTCCTAGTGGCCAAGACAAAAACAGAAAAAAATGCATTGGGTTATTTAGTTTACATACCCTGCAGAAAAGAAGCACATATCTTTATCTTGAGAAAAACTTCCTGAGTTTTGTATAAGATCCATGGCAGATATGCAGCTATTCATGAGGTAGCCATGTGGATACTTCTGAGGATACATTTAAGTAAAGATGTTCCTTGATATTTCTAAAGTCACAAATTAATCCAGGAAGTGACCCTTGTTACTGGTCTCTAAATAAATAGAACTGAAGAAGGAAAATTGTGCTGTTTCTGCTTTCCTGTTATTTCTAAGAATGAGGAAGAGCTGGCTCTTTCAGAAATTCTTTGGAAACAGAGCAGTCAGGGGAAAGCTGTTGGCAGTACCGGTGCCTAGAGATTACTGTTGGCTGCAAGAGAGTCTGGACCATCATCCTAGCTACCTGTGTCTGGAGAGGACCTCACAAAGTGGAGCCAACTGCCTGACAAGGGCGAGGCCGCCTACTGATGATAACTCCTCAAAGGCTGATACCCAGTCCTGAGAGTCCTCCAAGCCCCTGCTGGCTGTTCTGATAGAATCACTGCAGAGGGTCTGGTGGGATCCTAGGAGACAGCAGGAAGCTTCGATTGTGTACTTTTCTGGTTAATGGCTTAGTGATATATTATTACCATTTGAATTGTTAAGGCTTCTATGTGAAAATACAATGTTTTTAATCAAAATAAGTTGAATGTTGATGTTTGGTCCTCGGAGACACATGTAGACTTTGTGGGAATGAGCGGTGACACTGTTCTCGGCACCACAGTGCCCTTCCCCTGCTCAGGGAAGCCCCGCGGGTTCCATCCTTCCTTTCCCCGAGCCTCTCTTCCTCCATCTACTGCCTGCTCTCCGTGCCACTTCTGCAGCTCTGAGCACTGTCTTGAACAGCTCCCTTGCTCATTTTCTTCTTGTCCTTCTCCCCATCCATGGGATGATTCTTGTCTCTTCTGCTCACAGATTCCAGCCCCAGCCTTATTCCCGTATGACCCCTTACCTGGCCAGCTTTGATCACTTCTCTATTTAGTGCTGCTCTCACAAGGAAGCACACAGTTCACAGCATTGGCTTTGCATTTTTATGTCTGTAACCTGTATTTATTGCGCACCAATTATGTGCAAAGCCTGGGCAGAAATTCTGCCTTCAAAGAATTTACAGCAGTGAAGGAGGTAAGTCACAGGTATATCTAATTCTACTTCAAGGTAGAAGTATTGAATGCCATAAGAGCCATAAGATAAATTACAGAAGGAGAAAACACTTCAAGAAGGATCTGGAGAGATTTCATGAAGGAGACTGTGTTTCCCAAAGTAGAGCTTTCTCGCTAGTGTTCTGGTTGTTGAATGCAGGTGAATCAAGTAGCCATCTCTGCTGGAAGGACCTGGCTGGCTTGGAGGCTTACCTCAGGGGCTGTACAAAGAGCTTTATGTCCTATGTGTGTCCTGATGTGGAACTGATCAGAGCACCTTCTTAAAGAGGGGTTCAATTTGGATGTTGGGACTGTATGAGGAAGAGTTAGAAGGCAGACAAAGTTAGAAGAAGGAACCATGACTCCTTTGTGTTTGCGTATGTCAGCGTATATTTGTGTGTGTGTGGCTGTGTGTGTGCCTGTGTGTGTGTGTGTGTGTGTGTGTGTGTTTGCATGCGCATGCATATAGGGAGCAATATGGAATATAGCAAACTGAAAATAGGCAATCAAAGGGGGGTTGGAGCATCATCGCAGAGGGTCTTAACGTGTCAGGCTGATCGCTTGAAGTTTACTCTCAAAATTCTGTTAGCGCAGCATGAGGTAGTCTGAGCCAAGCTTCTTGTTTGCTTTTACATACTTCTCAGGTCAAAAATGGGAGAGTGGCTGGAGATGAGAAGATCTTGGAGAAGGGTTATGAAATTTTAGAAGTATGTAATAATGAAACGTGAAATAAAACAGTGACAGTGGGATCATGAGGTTGGACAGATGCCGGAGGTGTTTTGGAAAGACAATCAATGGAGCTTGACTTCTGATTGGAGAAAATCCAGTGTGTGAATCAAGGTTGAAGATGGAGGCAGGAGAAAGGGAGAGTCAGGGATGATGCCAGAGCCTTCAGCCTGGTAACTGGGTGATGCTTACAGCTGCAACCACTGTCAGGAATCCATGCAGCAGCCATCCCTCCTTCTCTTTTGCTAACACAGAACTGTCCCCTGTCCCAGAGAACAACTCATGATTGGCTTGAGCCTGCCAAGGCCATTCATTTCCCTTTGCTAGTGATGGTTTGGGAGTAGACATACAACCCAGGTCAGGTCAAAAAGCCAAATAAAAGGAGAAGTCAGCTTAGAGGTTCTTTGCCAAAGGAGAGCAGCTAAGGAGCAGCCTTTTGTTCCCTTCTCTCCCTCCCTTCTGTGGATGCTGTTTTGTACTATAATGACACCTGGGGCCCATGGCAGGTTTTGGACCATGAAGGGAAGGGCGAGAGAATCATGGACAAACCTACTAGACCTCTGAAGTCATTGAACTCGGACCAAACTGGAGAACCATGTCTCTTCAGCCTGTCTGCCAAGTGAGATCAGATGCATCTGGACTGTTAGTATTTTGTGACCTGTAGCTAGACATATCTGAACGGATAAAATGATTCTCAGGAATGTGAAAAGGGAGGAGAAACGCATGATTGTGTTGGTGCCAGTAGATGAAGAGAGAAGATGAAGACTTTTGCCCCGACTGTGCTTTCTTGTTTTCCTAGGTTGTCTTCTGATTCTGTCTTACCAGCTGGAGCCTGACATTCCCAGAGATAGGCAGTGTACAGCCATCCCTCAGTATTTGTAAGGAATTGGATCCCCACCTGCCCCCACATTGTAGATACCAAAATCCTCAAATGGATGCTCAAGTCTGTGATATGAAATGGCATCATATTTGCATAAATCCACACACATCCTTCTGTATACTTTGTCATCCCTAGATTACTTATGCTACTTAATACCATGTAAATGCTATGCAAAGTCATTATACTCTATTTTTATATGTATCATTTTCATTGTGCTATTGTGATTTAAAAAAAAAATTTTTTTTCCCATGGCAGGTTGAATCCTGGGATGTGAAACCCATGGATATGGAGGGCCAACTGTATACTTAGTACTGTTCTTTTCAACACAGCAGCAGAAAAGTTTCTTGAACCAACTTACACTGCAAAGCAGAATTTATTCTAAATCTCAAGGAATATCTTCTAGAAGCCAAGTTTAGGAAGCTGGGGCTCAGGAAGGGATGAAGTCCGGGACTGTCAAACCCACCAGGAACTTTTTCCTGTCATGCATCTCTGGTGAAAATGGGCTTTCTCCCTTTCTCAGGCCATGCAGCAGGAAGATGCCTGCCCAGCAGCACCTCCGGTTCAGGAGACTGACCCAAAATGTCACTTGGTTCTTGTATTAGTCCATTTTCCTGCTGCTGATAAAAACATACCCAAGACTGGATAATTTATAAAGAAAAAGAGGTTTAATGAACTCACAGTTCCACATAGCTGGGGAGGCCTCACAATCATGGCAGAAGGTGAAAGGCATGCTTACATGGCGGTAGGCAAGACAGAAAGAGAGCTAAGCAAAGGGAGAAAGCCCTTATAAAACATCAGACCTTGTGAGACTTATTCACTACCATGGGAACAGTATGGGGGAAACAGCTCCTATGATTCAATTACTTCCCACTGGGTCCCTCCCACAAGATGTGGGAATTATCGGAGCTACAATTCAAGATGAGATTTGGGTGGGAACACAGTGAAACCATATCAGTTCTAATCCCACATTCTTGGACAGACAATCTACCCTGGCCTAAATCGCTGGCTAGGCTTGAGAAATTAGTTTGTAAGCCTATCAGCTGAGTGTTGTAGGGGAGGAAGTGGGGAGCAAGAGGGGTCCTCATGATCCTCGAAGACACTTCCAAGACACCCCAGAGCCTGTCTGCTATTCTTATCAGGCATTTAGCTATTCTGTTCCAATAATTTCTCCCACACAGTGTGATTCTTAATAAATAGCTCCATATGGCAAATAATGTTAATAGTCAAGTCACTACTTCACTATGAAAGGACTTAGACACAAAAATTATATTTCCATACTTTAGGACATGTGCTTTGAATTGTAACACATATTGCGCTAACATCGTAAAAGGAGTTTGTTCTGCCTCCTGCCCCACTGACATACACACGAAGGACTAGACGGAGCAATCTGATATTATCTTTGCCATTTTCATGACTTATTTTCCTGTTAGAACACTTTCATTGAAGGAAATAATATAACTCAGCAGATACTTGCAACTGTTCCTTCTAAAAACAAAGCATATTGCAGAAAAATAAGCTTTTGCTCATCATAGCTTTGACTGTATTATCCCTGGTGTATCTGATAAACTTAAGATTTCAAAGAGCCATTACATTTAAGTAAGACTGAGAACATTAGAGAAATGAAGAATTGGTAAGTGGTAGATGGTAGTCAGGACGTTTCAATTAGACTGAAATTTACGTGGGACTTATTTCTTGGATCAGTTTATTTTATAGTCTTTTTTTCTTTCTTCTTCTTCTTTTTTTTTTTAATGAGATGGAGTCTTGCTCTGTCACCCAGGCTGGAGCGCAGTGGTGCTATCTCTGTTCACTGCAACCTCCGCCTCCTGGGTTCAAGTGGTTCTCCTGTCTCAGCCTCCTGAGTAGCTGGAATTACAGGTGTGTGCCACCACGCCCAGATAATTTTTATATTTTTAGTAGAGATGGAGTTTTCCAATATTGACCAGGCTGGTCTCAAACTCCTTACTTCAAGTGATCCACCTGCCTTGGCCTCTTAAAGTGCTGGGATTACAGGCATGAGCCACTGTACCAGGCCTAAATATTTAAATTCTGAAATCAAAGGAGAATAAAGAGTCTAAAAACCGCCAGTTAGGCTTGTAACTAACTTAACAGTAGAGTGTGCTCAGAAGGCGGAGCCCAGTTGAGGGTCCTGATTAGGGCATACTCATCTCCTCCACCCTACCCCCGTCCCTAGCCCACCCCCTAGGGGATGTGCAATTGCCCCAAAGAACACAGGCCACAAGAACCAAGGCTTAGCCACCTGGAGTGTGAGTTTTGCTGCTCCAGAATTAAAATAATTAAAAACGTTACTTTTCATAGGTTAGCTTCCACTTATGAGTGAGAATATGTGATGTTTGGTTTTCCGTTCCTGAGTTACTTCACTTAGCATAATAGTCTCAATAGTCTTAATTCATTCCTTTTTACAGCTGAGTAGTTTTCCATCTTGTGTATATCCATAGTTTCTTTATCCACTCGGTGACTGATGGGCATTTGTGCTAGTTCTACATTTTTGCAGTTGTGAATTGTGTTGCTATAAACGTGATACAATGGACTTTTGGGAGGGAAGGCTGGGAAGGGGGTGAGGGATAAAAGACCACAAATTGGGTTAAGTGTATGCTGCCTGGGTGATGGGTGCACCAAAATCTCACAAATCACCACCAAACAACTTACTCATGTGACCAAACACTACCTGTTCCCCCAAAACCTATGGAAATAAAATATTAAAAAATAAATTAAAACATTACTTTAAAAAAAATAAAACATGGGTCTATTATGGAGAGAATGCAAGAAGTGCTTGAGTTTTTAAAATTAAAGCAAATAATAAAATAAAAACTGCCTGAGAAGCGTTGCGGCTTAGGGGTAGTTCAGGAAGCAGCTAGATATGGTGTCCTCCAGAAAAAAATATTCCAGGAAATCTGGGAAGCCATCCATGGAAGATCAGTTTACCAGAGCCTATGACTTTGAGACTGAAGATAAGAAAGATCTGAGTGGTTCAGAGGACGATA
>CAUYLG010004827.1:0-47524 GCA_963573385.1 Cacajao melanocephalus | reverse complement strand
AACAGAAAGGACAGGCTGAGAAAAAAGAATTACAACATAAAATAGATGAAATGGAAGAAAAAGAACAGGAGCTCCAGGCAAAAATAGAAGCTTTGCAAGCTGATAATGATTTCACCAATGAAAGGCTAACAGCTTTACAAGGTAAGTTAGCTAATCCAGAAATTGATTTTATTTTATTTTTTCTTTTTATCTGTGAAATATCTTTTTTTTTGGACTTTTATTTACAGTACGGTTAGAACATCTTCAGGAGAAAACTCTTAAAGAATGCAGCAGCTTAGGTAGGTGTTATCCAAATTTCTTTCTTAAACATGAATTTTATCCTTAAACTTTTGACCTTGTTTACTGTCTCACACTGAATATTTTAAGGCGTGTTTTACATATTAGGTATAAAGTATCTGTACTCTTTTAGAAAATTTTCTTTAAAAATATGCTTGATTGCCACCAGTGGGCATCATCGTTTTTCTTAAGATAAGTAAACTTTCTGCATCTGAGTTGTTCTACCTAGAGATATTTAAATAAGAAAAGTATATGAACAGCAGGATCCTTTTTCTCTTAAGGTTCTTTGGAAGGCCACTAAGCTGTTATAGCCTTTTCCCAGAATTAATAGAAAATGGCAAGTTGAATCCTTCTAGTAAAAATAAACTTAAAGTGTTCGCTACAATCTTAATCTTAGAAATACAGAATGCCATGGTTACACTTGAGACCACATTTAAAGTAATACTTTCTTTGATCAGGCAATGATATACTGTCTTAATCCTAGGGATACAAGTTGATGACTTCTTACCTAAAATAAATGGGAGCACAGAAAAAGGTAGTGTAAAAAACTTAAATATTTTTTTTATGGTATCATTTTAGTAGTTAAGCAGGATAAATTGTTCAGGGTTTAAAGTGTTTGGAATGAAAAGCATGCTTTCACAGATCATTGAACCCCATCATTTAAAAATCAAGCTTTCCTTTGTTTTGTAAGAGTTGATGCTGTGATCTATTCTTAGATATCTCTTGTTATATGGAAATTTCAATTACTCAAATAATAAGAAAATGATAAAGTTCAACTTTAGCAATACATAATATAGCTCTTTTTCCCCACTCTGTTTTTCAAAGAGCTGTGCTACTATTTTGTTTCATCAAGTTCTGCTTCCAGTGATACTTGACCCCCGTTTGAAACATTTGAGTTTAACAGCTTATTGAGCCCTTGGACGTGTCATAGAAACTGCTTTCTTTTTATTTTTCACTTTTTTTAATTTTTAATTTTCCCTACCCAAATCTCACTTTGAAAGAAACTGCTTTATCCATCTGTTCACTGATCAGAGAGAACAGGGTCACTTTTTTCTGCCACCAGAAAAATCTTATTAGTTGTTGGTTCTGTGACCCTTCGTTCAGGACAGCATGGGTTCTCTCTTGCCAAAAACATATAGCCATTGGTTTTCCTGTTACTACATGGGGTACTTTTTACCCAGTGACCTCTATTATCCTTCAGTCTTGAAGATCCCTAGTCATCCTCCTCCTCTCCCCTTCCATCCAACCTTAATTGAGCACCGTGTGCCAGACCCTGCACTAGGTGCTTGGAGTACAGTAGAAATAAAAGTCTTTTCTGTGTTTACCAATCTGCGTGCCTGTCATCTCAGTTTTCAACAGAAGTTAATGGTAGATATCAGAGCTGATACTCAGAACTTGAATATTTTTTTCCTTAGCCAGGTGTTGTGGCATGTGCTTGTATTCCCAACTACCTGGGAGGCTGAGGTGTGGGAGGGTTAACTGAGCCCAGGAGATTGAGGCTGCAGTGAGCTGTAATTGTGCCACTGCACTCCAGCCTGGGTGACAGAGTGAGACCCTGTCTGAAAGAAAAAGAGAGAGAGAGAAAAAAATATTTTTTCCATCTATCAGGGGATATCATAAGTCTTTGGGCAGCAATCAAACTGATAAAGTTAGGAGGTGGGTTTTTTGGTTCTGTTTTGTTTGGTTGGTTTTTAATCAAGAACTGGCAGTATAGACTCAGGTAATTGTGTATATGTTAGCTGCAAGGTCAAAACCTCATATTGCATATATAATGAATTTTGAAACTCTCAAGAAAAATGTTCATTAATCATTGGTGTTTGACTATTCTGTGTATGTTGTGTAAAATGCATTGACTTTTGAAAATTCCAATTTGATGGAATTTCAATTTGAGAATTTTTAAAGGTGTAGTTTATATTCATTGGGATCAAGCAGATTGCTTGACCTCAGGAGTTCCAGAACAGCCTGGGCACCGTGGAAAAACATTGTCTCTACAAGAAATACAAAAATAGCCATGCATGGTGACACATGCCTGTAATCCCAGCTACTCAGGAAGCTGAGGTGGGAGGATCACTTGAGCCCAGGAAGATGAGGCTGCAGTGAGCTGAAATCACGCCACTGCACCCCTGCCTGAGTGATGGGAGTAAGACCGTGTCTCAAAAAAAAAAAAATTCATTGCAGGTGCAGTGGCTCACGCCTGTAATCCCAGTACTTTGGGAGGCTGAGGTGGGTGGATCACTTGAGGTCAGGAGTTTGAGACCACCAAGGTCTGGACAACTTGGTGAAACCCTGTCTCTATAAAAAATACAAAAATTAGCCGGGCGTGGTGGCACACACCTGTAATCCCAGCTACTCAGGAAGCTGAGGCAGGAGAATCGCTAGAACCTGGGAGGCAGAGGTTGCAATCAGTGGGCCCAGATCATGCCACTGTACTCCAACTTGAGCAACAGAGTGAAACTCTGTCTCAAAAAAAAAAAAAAATCAATTGGTTATCACCCTCTTGATTTTAGATTTATTAATAATGTTAGTATTAACCCAGGCTGAGAACCTTCTATTCATTCCTTCAGTTAAGAGAATCCTTTTATGTACATGGAACCATCTTTATACTATTTAGAGTTGTGAAATTATTGTTTCAGTTTTTTTCCAGTTCCAATTGATTTAGATGAGAATAATAGACTGTTTTCATATTGCATTAATATAATTATTAAAAGTCTCCTTGATTTTAAGAATAAATATTTTAGATATTTAAAGGTAACTCCTTGATATAATTATTTTTCCCTTATTTGTGTGCTTGCTTTTTGGTGGTGATATATTGAGTGGGATGATAGTGACTAATAGAATATTTTATAAGAAACTAAGTAATAAATTTCTGGACATACACCAAAACTTAGTTAAAAGTGGACTTTGAAATAAGATAGGTCACATAATTCCATTCTGAATCACTTGTAATATAATAATGAACAAATTAGCAAGTATCCCAATATTACCAATGTCTATACCCATATAATATAAACTAAATTACTATTTAAATAGTAGAGAAAGGGCCAACTATAGTTGTGAGAATATTTTTAAATATCTGAAGATGTTAAAATTAATAATACTTCCAGTGAATCACATTTTTAAAATTACTTAAATATAATGTAGCTACTAAAAGCCGAGGTTTTGTACTGTAAATTTTTTGTGTGTCTTAATCTAATAAGCATAATTTGAATATATCTTAGAGAGTAAAGGGCAATGCTGTCTGAAATAAACATAAGGCTGGGTGTGGTGGCTCACACCTATAATCCCAGCACTTTGAGAGACCAAGGCAGAAGGATTGCTTGCATCTAAGAGTTCAACACCAGCCTGAGCAACATGGTGAGACCTCATCTCTATTTAAAAAATAAAATTAGCCAGGCATAGTAGTGTGTGCCTGTAGTCCCAGCTCCTCAGGAGGCTAGTTGGGAGAATCACTTGAGCCCAGGAGGTCAAGGCTGCAATGAGTCATGGTCACACCACTGCACTCAGCCTGGGTGACAGAGTGAGACCCTGCCTCAAAAAAATAAAAAATAAATATAATGAGATCTACATACATAATTTAAAATTTCCTTCTGGGCAAAGTAGCTTGTGCCTGTAATCCCAGTGAGGGAGGATTTTTGTGCCCAGAAGCTCGAAACCAACCTGGGCAACATGGTGAGACCCCATCTGTAAAAAGAAAAAAATTAAAAGAAAAAAAATTAGTGAGGTGTGGTGGCATGTGCCTATAATCCCAGCACTTTGGGAGGCTAAGAAGGGAAGACTGCTTGAGGCCATGAATTTGAGACCAGCCTGGGCAACACAGTGAGGCCTC
Organism: Cacajao melanocephalus; assembly: GCA_963573385.1. Taxonomy (NCBI): domain Eukaryota; kingdom Metazoa; phylum Chordata; class Mammalia; order Primates; family Pitheciidae; genus Cacajao; species Cacajao melanocephalus. The sequence goes on along the minus strand of CAUYLG010004827.1, from coordinate 43,422 downwards.
TGTCTCTACACACAATTTAAAAATTAGCCAATGTGGTGGTACACATCTGTAGTCCTAGATACTTGAGAGGCTGAGGAGGGAGGATCCCTTGAACCCAGGAACTTCAATTTTTAATACATGTATGTGTGTGTGTACACACACATACATACATGTTTGTGTATATATATATACAATTCAATTTTTAATATATGTGTGTGTCTATATACACACACACACACACACACACACACATACATACATAAAGGAGAGTTCATTAAGTATTAACTCATTGCAGGGGAGTTCGTTAAGTATTAACTTACATAATCACAAGGTCCCACATAGGCCATCTGCAGGCTGAGGAGAAGGAAAGCCAGCCCAAGTTCCAAAACTGAAGAACTTGGCGTCCAGTGTTCGAGGATAGGAAGCATCCAGCATAGGAGAAAGATGTAGGCTGGGAGGTAGGCCAGTCTCTCTTTTAACATTTTTCTGCCTGCTTATATTCTAGCCATACTGGCAGCTGATTAGATTGTGCTTACCCAGATTAAGGGTGGGTCTGCCTTTCCCAGCCCACTGACTCAAATGTAAAGCTCCTTTGGCAACCCCCTCACAGACACCCCCAGGATTAATGCTATGTATCCTTCCATTCGTTCAAGTTGACACTCAGTATTAACCATCACATACATTAAAAATATACAAAGCTGGGTGCAGTGGTACATGCCTGTTGTCCTAGTTACTTGGGAGGCTAAGGTGGAAAGATCCCTTGAGGCAAGGAGTTTGAGGGTGTAGTGCACCATGGTCACACCTGTGAATAACTACTGCGCTTGATCCTAGACAACATGGCAAGATCTCATCTCTATAATATATATACATATATATACAAATAAAACAAATTCTAATGATATGTTTTGTCTACATTATCCAAAATATTATTTAAATATTAATAAATATTAAAATTATTAATAGATTATTAATGAAATATTTTATACTATTTTCTTACTAAGTCATTTAAATCATTATACAGTTGTTTTTTATTTTATTTTATTTATTTATTTTTTTTTAAAAAAGACGGGGTTTCACCATGTTGGTCAGGCTGGTCTTGAACTCCCGACCTCAGGTGATCCACCTGCCTTGGCCTCCAAAGTGCTTGGATTACAGGCGTGAGCCACCACGCCCAGCCACATTTGTTTTATATTTAGGACATCTCAGTTAGACCTAGCCGCATTTGAAGGATTCAGTAACTACAGTAGCTAATGGCTATAGTATTGGACAGCACAGGTATATAAATAAAAATCCATAGGAAACTCATATATATAAATAAAATGTATTTTAAGTAGAGTGGTTCTCTATGTTTTTATATTAATCTTGGGTTTCATTTAAACCAGTTTAGTAAATATTTTAATATAGAGTTCAGATGAAAGTGTGATTGTTAGCTTTGTAAGTAATGGTGGGCTGTTCCTCTTTAATAAATATCATCTTAAGTCCTTTGATGTCGGTCTGAAATATGTTTCAAATATGTTTTTTAAAGTTCTTTAGTTAAAATTTGGTTCCAAATGAGTTTATTCATCTAATATGATGATATAGTTTGAATTTTGAAAGTGTTAACCATAGCTAAAATAGGATTATGAAAAACAACTTTTTATTGAGCAGTTACTATTTTACTGAGGGCTCCTGTTTTGCTTTTCTAGTTCCAGTTATCAAATTCTTATTTATTAGATTTCTTTTTTATTTCAAATTTCTGTTGCAGTTAGTATTTTTTTCTTTTTGAGACTATATTGTATCTCTATATAGTATTCTAGGTATGTAATGCATTGGTCTCTCTAAAACACAAGTTTTATCAACCCTTTTCCCTCATGTTTTTGTCTTATACTGATGGTAATGTGATTATAGACAGGAGGCTCTGCTCACCATGTACCTACATAAAGCATAATGATAGATTTTAGTATAGAATTAAAGAAGATAACTAACAGGAAGGATGTAAAGAGAGGTGAGGTATGATCAGAGTAGGTGGTGTCTGCCTCTCTTGCAAAGTTGAGACGATTGAGGAGTAACATGGCTTGAGATGGAGGAGAGGGGAAGGAGGCTTTTATAGGGAGAGTGGTACCAACTTGTGTCCCCTTTGACAGATTCTGGTGCTTTCACTTTCCAGGTAGTCATCATGTCAGAATATGTTTTTAAACACTTTAACTTCCAAAATCGATTTGGTAGTTTTGAAAGATATAAATACATTTTGATCGCTTCTCGGCCTTTTGGCTAAGATCAAGTATAAATGCATGTTGAAGGACATTATCCAGATTCAGAAGTAACTCTTTAAATCACAACAAATAAAGATTATTATAAGAAAAGGGCTGAAACTTTTATTTAACTACTATGTTAGATTTTTATTGTCTCCATCCATTTTTTTAAATGAAAAATAAATTGTTTGACTTGAGCACGACCATTTACCAAGCTCTTATTTTGAAATGGATAGACACTGATTTTGATCATTTGGGCAGAAATAAACAATTTAACGTTTTAATATTGTATGAGATACACATTAAGGTGACTCATAAGGGAAGATTGTGAAATGAATATGTAAAACTTAAAATATTACATCAGTTTCTTAAAATTTTTATGGTATTATGATATTCTTAAAGTATTTACCTTTTACCTCTTAACAGTAAATAGCTTTGAAGAGGGAGTATTATAGAACAATCACTTGAAAATTAATTTAATAATGAATTTAAGGGTATTTTTTCATTATATTATTTAAGGGTATTTTCTGAACTCTAATGGACAAAAGGTGGAAGAACCATTAAAGTGGAACCATTTTAAAGCAGCATATTTGTGTGAGTTTTCTTGAGCTCTTTGGATTAAAAACTGCACCTTTAAAAGCTAACCATTTAGTGTACAAATTAATAATAATTTTAAGTCATTTGACTCCAAAATATGTCTGCTTTTAGTAACAAAATATATTGAGCCTTTATTAGTCTAGTAGTACCCATGTTTATACATATCAGTTTTCCTACCTTTGCTGTTGATTTTCAAAGACAGCAACAAACTATATCCTTAAAGGTGTTTCTTTCTTTATTAGAGCACTTGCTTTCAAAGAGTGGCGGGGACTGCACTTTTATTCATCAATTCATAGAATGCCAGAGTGAGTACAGAGTATTTTTCACATTGATTTTGATGCAGTTAGGGGCTAAAACTGAAAAGTGAGAGGTAAAATGAGGATTTCAATGTGTTTGTTGTAGCAGAAGTGCTTAAAAGGCCATCTTCAGACAGCAGCAAACCTTTTCATACTGTTTCTGTTTCTCTCTTTTGAGAAGAATATTTCTGTTGGATTTGCCTTCACAGAGCTGAGCATTTCATATTAGCCACCATAAAAAAGGGAGAAACTTTCAAGCTTGTTAATTTTCAGGTTCCTTAATAAATTTCTTAAGAGTAAATGAAGCCACAAAAATAATTATTTAGTTTGAGCATTCCATTCTGAAGATGGCCCTCAGAGTAGCAGGAGCTTTCTAGAGAAGGTAGTAGCATTAGATTGTCCTACAATCTAACCTCAACTACAAAGCCTTGGGAAGTTTTACAAGGCTATCATTAAGAATATTTTAAAGAGGCCAGGTGTGGTGGCTCAAGCATGTAATCCCAGCAGTTTGGGAGGCCAAGCCAGGTGGATAACTGGAGGTCAGGAGTTTGAGACCAGCCTGGCCAACATGGTGAAACCGGTTTTTACTAAAAATACAAAAATTAGCCAGGCATGGTGGCACACGCCTATAATCCCAGCTGCATGGGAGGCTGAGGTGGGAGAATCGCTTGAACCTAGTAGGCAGAGATTGCAGTGAGCTGAGATTGCACCACTGCACTCCAGTCTGAGCAACAGAGCAAGACTCTGTCTCAAAATAAATAACTAAATAAATAAATAAAATATTTTAAAGATAGAGTAGCTTGGCTGGGCACAGTGTTCACGCCTGTAATCCTAGCACTTTGGGAGGCCAAGGCAGATGGATCACCTGAGGTCAGGAGTTTGAGACCAGCCTGGCCATCATGGTGAAACCCCATGTCTACCAAAAATATAAAAATTCTCTGGGCATGGTGGCAGGCAGCTGTAATCCCAGCTACTTGGGAGGCTGAGGTAGGAGAATTGCTTAAACTCAGGAGGCAGAGGTTGCAGCGAGCTGAGATTGCATCACTGCACTCCAGCCTGGGGTGACAACAGCAAGACTGTGTCTCAGAAAAAAAAAAAAAAAGGCCGGCCGTGGTGGCGGTTGCACATGCCTGTAATCCCAGCACTTTGGGAACCTGAGGTGGTGGATCACCTGAGGTCAGGTCAGGAGTTCAAGACCAGCCTGACCAACATGATGAAACCTCGTCTCTACTAAAAATACAAACAATTAGCTGGGCATCGTGGCGGGTAACTGTAATCCCAGCTACTCAGGAGGCTGAGGCAGGAGAATCACTTGAACCCAGGAGATGGAGGTTGCAGTGAGCCAAGATTGAGCCACTGCACTCCAGCCTGGGCAACAAAGCAAGACTCCGTCTCAACAACAACAACAAAATTATCCAGGAGTGATGGCACATGTATGTAGCCCTAGCTACTCAAAAAGCTGAGGTGGGAGGACCCCTTGAGCCCAGGAGCTCAGTGCTGCAGTGAGCTATGGTCATGCTACTGCACTCTAACCTAGGCAACAGAGCAAGTCCCTGTCTCTAAAAAAGTAAAATACAAATCTTGGCCAGGTGCTGTGGCACACACCTGTAATCCCAGCACTTTGGGAGGCTAAGGTGGGTGGATCACAAGGTCAAGAGATCAAGACCATCCCAGCCAACATGGTGAAAGCTTGTCTCTACTAAAAATACAAAAATTAGCTGGGGGTGGTGGCACGCGTTTGTAACCCAGCTACTCGGGAGGCTGAGGCAGGAGAATTGCTTGAACCCGGGAGGTGGAAGTTACAGTGAGCCGAGATTGTGCTACCGCACTCCAGCCTGGTGACAGAGCGAAACTCTGTCTCAAAAAAAAAAAACAAAACACATCTTTAGAAGAAAGATTTTTATTTTGAATTTCTAAGATTTATATTTTGAACCCTAAGAAATGAGAACAAGTAATTATCAAAAGAATGTTTACTTGGTTATAATTTGCAAAAATCCTTGTTTTATTTTGTTATTATTACTGGCTTACTTAAAACAAAACTTTTTACCAGTAGTCCCAGCTACTCAGGAGGCTGAGGTGGGAAGATCACTCAAGCCTAAGGCATAGTGAGACTCTATCTCTTTGGGGGAAAAAAAAAAAAAGAGCTGGGCAAGGTGGCTCACGCGTATAATCCCAGCACTTTGGGAGGCCAAGTGAGGTGGATCACTTGAGGACAGGAGTTCAAGATGAGCCTGACCAACATGGTGAAACCCCATCTCTACTAAAAATACAAAATACAACATCTCAGCACTTTGGAAAGCCCAGGTGGGTGGATCACAAGGTAAGGAGATGGAGACCATCCTGGCCAACATGGCGAAACGCCATTCTTACTAAAATACAAAAAATTAGCCGGGCATGGTGGTGCGTGCCTGTAGTCCCAGCTGTTTGGGAGGCTGAGGCAGGGAAATCGCTTGAACCCGGGTGGCAGAGGTTGCAGTGAGCCAAGATCACGCCACTGCATTCCAGCTGGGCTACAGAACAAGACTCTGTCTCAAAAAAACAAAACAAACAAAGAAACAAAATTAGGCCGGGCGTGGTGGCTCACGCTTGTAATCCCAGCACTTTGGGAGGCCGAGGCGGGTGGATCACGATGTCAGGAGTTCAAGACCAGCCTGGCCAAGATGATAAAACCCTGCCTCTACTAAAAATACAAAAAATTATCCAGGCACGGTGGCAGGCAGCTATAATCCCAGCTACTTGGGAGGCTGAGGCAGGAGAATTGCTTGAACCTGGGAAGCGGAGATGGCAGTGAGCCGAGATGGCACCACTGCACTCCAGCCTGGGCAACAGAGTGATACTCCATCTCAAAAACAAAAAAAGATGTGATACTATTTAGGCAGATTAAGATGAAGGTGAGAGAGGCCAGGCATGGTCACTCATGCCTGTAATCCCAGCACTTTGAGAGGCCAAGGCAGGGGGTTTGCTTGAGTTCAAGACCAGCCTGAGCAACAGAGAGAGACCCTATCTTAAAAAAAAAAAATTAGCTGGGCATAGTGGTGGGTGCCTGTAGTCTCAGCTACTCGGGAGGCTGAGGCAGGAGAATCACTTGAACCTAGGAGACAGAAGTTGCAGTGAGCCAAGATCATGCCATTGCACTCCAGCCTGGGCAACAAGAGTGAAACTCTGTCTCAATTCAAAACAAAACAAAAAAAAGAAAGAAAAACTTTTTACTTTTTAATGTCTATCTTATTGAACATTTCACTTAAAATAGTATAAAATACTTAGCTGTGTTTATAACACAGAATTAAAGTTTGCTTTAAATATATAAAAGCTGTTTTAAGATTTTTGTTGCATCGTAGTTATGGAGGAAAATGGACCAAATAAACATGCAGAAATAGCACAGAATTTATACAAATTACACCAAATCCCTTCAATGGGAATATTAGCTAATAAAATGATGTTTATGAGGACTATGTAATAGCATGGGAAAATACTAAACAGGTAGTACATACATAAAAGAAAAAATTCCAAATATAAAATTCCATTTTTGTCCACCTTTCGGTGGACCAAAGAACAGCGAAAAAGCCAGGTGTAGTGGCTCATGCCTGAACCTCAGCACTTTGGGAGGCGAAGGTGGGAGGATTGCTTGAGCCCAGGAGTTTGCAACCAGCCTAGGCAACATAGTGACACCCCATCTGTACAAAAAAATTAGTTGGCCATGGTGATAACATGCCTGTGTCCCAGCTACTCAGGAGTCTGAAGCAGGAGGATTGCTTGAATTCATGAGATCAAGGCAGCAATAAACCATGATCATACCATTGCACTCCAGCCTGGGCTACAGACCAAGGACCTGTCTCAAAACAACAACAACAAAACAACAACAGAAAATAAGTATTCCCAGACTTCTGAATCCTTTGCGACCTTGAATGCAAACAGAGAAAGTTTAGGCTTTAAGTTCTGGTAGCTAAGGAGAGGCCTACTATTGGAATCTGTTTGGTTCTGAGTTTCAGGTAGCAAGTAGTAAGCATTTGGTTATTGGTGATTCCAGAGGTATTTCGAAATTTTCCAAATCTGTTTGTTTCCTTAAATTTGGATAACCAGAGTTGGGAAAAAGTGAGGGTTGCCTCTGGTTTGACTTGTTGTCAGAAGGGACATTTTGTCATTTTATGACATGCTGTCATTGTAAAAATTGTTGTGTTTAATAAGTATTCTTAATATTATAAGCAAGACAAATTCAGCAAATATCTTAAGTAAATTTATACTCAAGCACTTTTAAAGCAATTTTGGATTACATATTAACAAGCACATAAGGTTTTTTTGCCATTATTTTCATTGATAGGTATCTTGAACTGATTTATAATTTTGAATATGAGGTATATATTTGTGTGCAGTGCCACTTCATGTTTCATGTCTTTTAAAAAGCAAATGTTAAATACCTAGCGTCCATTATTTATTAGTGCTTTTATAGTGTAATTCACCATGTGTTTGAAAAATTAGAAAGCAGGGCCAGGCGCGGTGGCTCACACCTGTAATCCCAGCACTTTGGGAGGCCGAGGCGGGCCAATCACAAGGTCAGGAGATCAAGACCATCTGGGCCAACGTGGTGAAACCCTGTCTCTACTAAAAATACAAAAAAAATTAGCTGTACCTGGTGGCACATGCCTGTAGTCCCAGCTACTCGGGAGGCTGAGGCAGGAGAATTGCTTGAACCCAGGAGGCAGAGATTGCAGCGAGCCAAGATTGCGCCACTGCACTACAGCCTGGGTGAAAGTGCAAGACTCTATCTCAAAAAAAAAAAAGAAAGCAGATAATTTATTTCTACAGGATTTTTCAAGTCTGTCTTTAATAAAATGACAGATTTTTTAGTTTATGTGTATGAATCTATAAGAGAACAATTTGGTTGTTGGCTCTCACCATTTACAAGTTGTAGAAAATAAGTGAGTTGGAACACATTTCAATTTGTTTTCCTTTTATGGTAAAACAGACTTTTTAAAGAAAAAATTCTCTTTTTGGAGAAAACCTTTAAATTCCAGACAAAAAAAAATTGGACTTTGAACAGCGATTTAAATAGTGTTGTGCATAATTTCAGAACTGTAAAGTAAATATTCTCTATTAAAAGATCTTTACCACATACAGTCTAGAATTAGCAAGTCACTCCAGTGAAACTTGCTAAAAAAGCTTCAGCAATATTTTCCTCTTCAGGAATTCAGACATGAGCTTGGTTTAGGCAAAACTCCACATTCAGTGTTCTCTGCAAATTTTAGTTTCTTAAAGTTTACCATATATACTTAATGGACACATTGAGACTTTTTGTGTTCTGCTAAAGATGCTTTCTGAGTACAAATCATGTATTGCTAAATCTGTTTCATACATATCCGTGAACTCTGTCACTTGATTAACTTGTATGCTTAGTGGCAAGATGAAGGGTGAAAGGACATGGAGAACCGCCATCACTTGGGCATAGAGCAAGAGACAGCCTTCTCTGGACTGCTGCCTGCCCCTCTGATTTCTTTTGCTACTCTGTGTCCTCATGAGGAGAGAGGCATCACTGCTGAATGCCAGAGAAATTTTTCTCTGAGGTCTGCTTTGTAGAGACAAACTGCCCACTCCCCAAGGGCATTTCTCTCTTGATGATAGAGTTAGTCAGTGCCCTAAAGTAAACCTCATGCCTTGTATTCTTTTCTTGAACACCTGAGATCTGAGAATGTATTCTTAATCCATGTTTAGTATGAGACTTAACTTTTTATTATTATTAGTTTAATTTTCTTAATATTTCATGTCTTACTGTTTTTTTCCTGATTTCCAAAAAAAACTCTCTCTCTGCCTCCCACCCCTATAACTAGGAAAAATTTTAGTCACTATCTGTATATGCTTTTCTCATTCCCTCTTTTCTCTTAGGGCTTTGCTCTCACATAGAAATTGCCTTATTTGGAGTAATGCATTGAATTGATGTTGCTCATGTGACTGCATGTTTATTTTTCATCACTCTGTGAGGTCAGCCTCTCTGAACAATCTCAATATTCTGATTACATATTCTACTTGAAACAGATTTTTAGATTTTTGTTTTGTAAACTTTTATTTCTCTAAGCCAAAGCAGTTTATGGCAAATAATAGAAAACATTTGGCGTGTTTCCCTGCTCATAATAGGCTATGTCCCTGTAACAGGAAAACTCTGAGAGTAAGCTAGATGCTAATTTTATTTTTTTATTCTCAGAGTGGTTTGTCCAGTTTAGGCTGTATTGGAGAGTTGTTGGTTTGTACTCATCATTTCCCTAGTCAGCCCATTTTCTAACACATCTACCAGATTTTCTCCTAGTATAATTCCCCAGTTGACAGCCCTAAATTCATGCCAGTGGTGTTTTTGTATGTATACTGTTGCTTCTTAAAAAACATCTATTTCCATATTCTTGAAATTGGTCCCTTTCATTTTATTCTCAGTCTGTCCTTGAATTCTAAATCCTTTTTCCCCATTTTTCCTTTTTTTTTTTTTAACAGTCATGCACGGTCACCCTGGCTGGAGTGCAATGGCGCAATCTTGGCTCACTGCAACCTCTGCCTCCAAGGTTCAAGCAATTCTTCTGCCTCAGCCTCCCAAGTAGCTGGGATTACAGGTTCCCGCCACCATACTCAGCTAATTTTTTTTTTTTTTGTATTTTTAATAGAAACAGGGTTTCGCCATATTGGCCAGGCTGGTCTCAAACTCGTGATCCACCTACTTTGGCCTCCCAAAATGCTGGGATTACAGGTGTGATCCACTGCACCTAGCCTTCTCCTTCATAAGTTTTAGGACAAATAGCTTCTGGTACTGTTTTTATGAAAAGGCACAACATCCTTTATAGCAGGAGTTACTTTAACTGATTTAATTTTGCTGCGGTAATGAGTAACCTTATGAAAGTCTGTATTATTAAAATTGGGGACCTCATCAGAGCCTCTCCTATGAGGTTCTATGTCTCTATTTCTGCTTCATTAATTATTTTAGAAGGGAAATAATTTTCTGGTTTGAATGCCAATTGTAACTTAATTTGTGTCTTGATATTAATTCTGATCTCAGTTTTTTCATCATATTTGCCCTTGGTGATGTTTCAGGTAACATTAGCTCATTTCTATTTATAATGTTTAGAATTCAATCAGAGGGATCTTGTTGTAAATTCTGGTTCACTCTCACTGGCAGTATGATACTGGGCAAATTGACCTCTTTAAACCTTGATTTCCTCATTTATAAAGTGGGATGGTAGTATCTATCTTATAGAATTATGAAAATTAATTGAGATAGTATTTATTAAGTGCCGTAAATAATGCATGACACACTGAAAGGTACATTAGTTAGCCGGCAGAAAACATGTTGGGGAGGTGTGGAAGCTGTACATAATTACCAGTATGCATGCCATTTTAAAAATTTGGTGTCAAGCACATTATTTTGATGTCCTAGTCATAACATTTTCTTAATGAAACCCAATTTTGAGACTTAGAAATATTTTCCACATTGGCAGTTACAGCAGCAGATTGTCTTATTCTTTTATATTCACTCCTTCCTCTCTTCCAGTCAATTTGTCTCATATCCATAGGCAACTGACATCAGTATCAGATAGTCTGTGCTATTTGAGTTTATCTTCTGCTTTAGTGTTTCAATTAGCTGTAGCTGTCAAGTACGGAAAATGACTCTTTAGCTTTAAGCACTCGATCCAGTCTTGGCACAGCTGTGTCAAACTTCTAGGCTCAAGTGATCCTCCTCATTTGGCCTTTCAAAGCACTGGGATTACAGACATGAGCCACCATGCTCAGCCTCCTTTGAACTTCTTTTGAATATATTGTTTGCATTCTCATTTTTTATTTTATGCCACATAGTAATATGGTTAGTACATTATTTATTTCTGTCAACCAAGAAGTAAATTTGGTTCTCTCTGTTAAGTCTTTGACAAGATTTGACAGTCTTCTGACTAAATTCTTAGATGATGGTACTTAAATGTCAAACATATTATACCGCCAGTTCTAATCCTTGGTAGGTTCCCTACAGAAATGCCTGCACATATATATCAGGTACAAATTCAAGAATGTCCATAGCAGCATTATTCACGTTAGATCCAAACTAGAAACAGCCAAAAAGACCCTCAGTAGTTAAATGGATAAATACACTGGGTCATATTGGGTGGAAAAAAAGCCTGACACAAAAGAATACATACTATATAGTATTCCATTTATATAAAGTTCAAAACCACTAAAATTATATTATTTGGTCAAGTATATTGGATAGTATAACTATAAAGAAATATAAGAAATTAAATACCATAAAAGGATAGTTAGTTACCTTCATGGGAGTTGAAGGGGTTTTTATTGGAGGGGAGAAAGTGGAGGGCTATAGGGATTGGTGGGATGGTTCTATTCCTGACTTGGGCTGTGGTCACATAGACATTTGCTTTATGAAAATCTATTAACCTCTACCTTTGTGGGGTTTTTTGTTGTTTTTGTTTTTTTGAGATGGAGGTTTGCTCTTGTTGCCCAGGCTGGAATGCAATGGATCTGTCTCAGCTCACTGCAACCACTGCCTCCCGGGTTCAAGCAATTCTTCTGCCTGGGCCTCCTGAGTTTACAGGCATGCGCCACCACGCCCAGCTAATTTTGTATTTTTAGTAGAGACTGGGTTTTTCCATGTTGGTCAGGCTGCTCTTGAACTCCTGACCTCAGGTGATCTGCCCCCACTTGGCCTCCTAAAGTGCTGGGATTACAGGTATGAGCCATCATGCCTGGCCTCCCTTTGTGTTTTATATTCCTTTTTGTATATCATTTTTTAAAATAATAAATATAGTTTAAAAGTAGTGGAAAATGAATAATCACTTCTCTAGAGTATCCCTCAATAAAGAGAGTTTTAAGGCCACGTGCAGTGGCTTATGCCTGCAATCTTAGTACTTTGAGAGGCCAAGGTGGGAGGATCACTTGAGTCTAGGAGTTTGAGACCAGCCTGAGCAACATAGTGAGACCATGTCTCTACAAAAATAAAAATAAATTATCTGGGCATGGTGACACATGCCTATAGTTGTAGCTGCCTGAAGGCTGAGGTGGGAGGATCACTTGAGCCCCAGAGCAGGAGGCTGCAGTAAGTCATGATTGCACCACTGTACTCCAGTCTGGGTGACATAGTGAGGCCTTATCTGAAAAAGAAAAAACAGAGCTTTTAAAAAGAAAGGGAGACTTCTACTGTATCTCTCTTTCAGTTATACCAAGTTAGATAGCTCTTTTAAGACCTGCAGTTATAGTAACAGGAAAGTTCTCTCTTAAGTCTCTGAAGGGATAAAGTGAGAGGCAGAGATCTCTGATCTCACCTTGATTGTATGTATTACACTAGTGACTCCCAAAGCATTGAGGTCACTATACCAAGTTTGAGACTCAATGGTTACAGACTTTTTTAATATATATTTTTTCTTTATTTACAGACCTCTAGTGATTCACAAAATTTGAAAATATAACTTTAAATAATTTCAATAGTGATAATAGCAGCTAATTAGCCAGGAGCAGTTATACATGCCTGTAGTCCCAACCACTTGGGAAGCTGAAGCCAGAGGATCCCTTAAACCCAGGAGCTGGAGGCTGCACTTCACAATGATCATGCTGTGAAAAACCATAGTACTCCAGCCTGGGCAACGTAGCAAGATGCCATCTCTTAAATAAATAAATAAAAGCAGCTAATCATTATTTAGTACTTATAAACCAGTACTGTACATACTTCTAATACATATTAACTTATTTAATTTAATCCTTTTTTTTTAGGATGAAGAGACATTCAAATAATTTTTTCGTTTGATCCCTTTAAACATAGATGCTCAATTAATTTATTCCACAAAGATTAATTAAATATGTATGTACCAGGCATTATTTTAACTGTTGTTAGAAGTGAGTAAGACAAAGAAAGCTTTGCCTTCATGGAGTTTACATTCTCTCGAGGAGACAAAAACTAATAAACTAAAAAACTAATATGTTAGGAAGTGATGAGTCCACTGAAGAAAACAAAGACTGTAAGGGGATAGGGAACGACAAAGGGAGTATGTGGCTGAACAGAGATGGAACTAAGCTGAGTAGTATGTGTGTCTGGAAAAAGTGTGTGAAATAAAAACCATATGAAACCCCAAGACTGAGATTGGAGTTTTAGAAGAACTCAAACACCTTTTTAAAATAAAAGGCCAGGTAGTAAATATTTTAGGCTTTGCAGGCTGTAAGGTCTCTTGCAACCACTCAATCCTGCCATTGTAGGGAAAAGTAGCCATGGAAAATATGCAAATGAATGGACCTGGCTGTGTTCCCATAAAACTTTATTTGCTAAACAGGCAGCAGGTTGGATTTGACCCCATGGGGGTATTGGCTGACCCCTAGGGTAGATCACAAGGAACCTTGTAGGTCATGGTAGGAACTTAAGATTTTGTTCTAAGAGTGAGTTTTGAGCAATAAATTACAATCTTCTGATATGTGTTTATAATTTTTAAACAGGTAGGTATGTAGATCTTCAACATACTAGAGAAAGACTGGAATAGCTTTCAAAGTCTGTGTTTGTACTGTTTTATTATCTGCCATATTCATGTAACAGGCATTTGCAATCAGCTATTACGTATGTTTCAAAAGTGTGTTAAGAATTAAATGATTAATAAAATATTTCTCTACTTTCACCAGATTCTAAATTCCTATATTTCTCTCATTTATCTTGGTAATCCATTGTGAGTGCCTGGTGCATAGTAAATATTTGAAAGAATGAATATATTCCCTCAAGGAATTCATAGTAAGTTGGTCAAGGTAGACGTAATGAGTAGTCACAATATACCTTATGAGAGATGTGAATGAGGGAATGGAAGCTTAGAGAGGAGAGATAACAAGCACATTTAGGAGAAAGGAAGAGAAGATAATTTCAGTTTTGACATGGTGAGATTTAAGTTTTAGACATGGTGAGATTTCTTTACCCAGAAAGTCCCTGTGGAATTTCTGGTTGAAGGTGTTTGGAAAATAGTTGGACAATGGACAGTAGGGTTCTGGGGCCAAAGAATGCTAGACTTGACATCAACATTTAGAAATTACTCAAGGTAGTTAAAGCCACTAAAGATATTGTTGTTGACAGAGATCTTGAAGACTAACACACATATATTTAGATTATAATCAGAGAAAGGGGAAGGTAATAAAAGCCTAAGAAGGAAGGAATGAGCAAGCACATAAAAGTCAGAGTGAGTGATATCCTAGAAGTTAAAGGAGTAGAGTTTCCAAAGGGAGGCAGTAAACTTGATTAACTATGGTGAATGGACCCATGCATAGTAAAATATTGTAAAAAGCCTAAGTTGATTGGGTGCAGTGGCTCATGCCTGTAATCCCAGCACTTTGGGAGGCCAAAGCGGGCGGATCACCTGACGTCAGAAGTTCAAGACCAGCCTGACCAACATGGAGAAACCCCGTCTCGACTAAAAATACAAAAATTAACTGGGCGTGGTGGCACATGCCTGTAATCCCAGCTACTCGGGAGACTGAGGCAGGAGAATCGCTTGAACCCAGGAGTTGGAGGTTGCAGTGAGCTGAGATCGCACCATTGCACTCCAGCCTGGGCAACAAGAGCAAAACTCCATGTCAAAAAAAATAAATCATAAAGCATAAGTCACAAGGACAAGAGAATGAAAGAGAAGACTACAGTAGATAATAGATGTCAACAAAATTTTAGAAGATGTGTAACATACCATTGAGTGGTAAGAGATTTGGGTCTCCACTTTTTCTTTTCTAAAGGCCTGCTCCGGGGTAAAGGAAACCTCAGAAAACCAAGTTAAAACTGTGGCTAAGAGGCACTTAATACCTGTCAGGTAGGGCAGGAATGCATGGTTGCTAAAAACAGGATTGAAAGTTTATATAAGGAATAGTTTGAACTTTCTTCCTCCTCCTCCTCCTCCTCCTCCTGTTTCTCTTTCCCTTCTTCCTTCTTTCTTCTTCTTCGACAGAGACTCTATCATCTGGACTGTAGTACAGTGGCATGATCTTGGCTCACTGCAGCCACAACCTCACAGGTATCGATCCTCCCACCTCCGTCTCCCAAGTAGTTGATACTAAGGGCACGCACCATCACACCCAGTTAATTTTTCTATTTTTAGTAGAGACAGGGTTTTGCTGTGCTGCCCAGGCTGGTCTCGAGCTCCTAGGCTTAAGCGATCTACCTGCCTCAGCTTCCCAAAGTGCTGGGATTACAGGTGTGATCCACCACACAAGGCTCATTTTTCATATTCTTGTCCATGCAGACAGATGAGTATCTCTTTCCTTGTTCAGAAAGACTGAAGGTTTGCTCTCTGGAGGCTGAAATGGAGAGTCTGTAGAGGGGTATTTCAGATATGTCTGAGGCTAGGTATGAGCATCTCACTGGGGGGAAAAGTGGGAGAGTTAAATGAAAGTCTGTATACTGAATCTGAATGCTGGTCAACATGCTTATACTCCCCAAATAGGCAGTTACAGGGTTCTACTCCAGAGAAACTGATCAGATAAAAAGAAATACTTATCGATACTGATATTTAAACTGTCCCAAGGTGCTATTTAAAGCACTTGGGGAGGCCAAGGCGGGCAGATTGCTTGAGATCAGGAGTTCAAGAGCAGCCTAGGCAACATGGCAATACCCTGTCTCTAAAGAAAATACAAAAAATCAGCCAGGTATGGTAGTGTATAACTGTGGACACCGCTGCTTAGGAGGCTGAGGTGGGAGGATGGCTTGAGCCTGGGAGGTGGAGATTGCAGTGGGCGGAGATCATGCCACTGCACTCCAGCTTGGGTGATAGAGCTGGACCTTGTCTCAAAAAAAATAAAAATAAAAAAATGGAAGTCTCCAAACAAACTGCCACTTTGTGGCCCAGTGGGTGTAATAAGCCCTGCACATGCATATAGGACTTTGTCAGCTTCTTGTTGCCTCATCCTTGAATATGAAGAGAAAGCCAAGATCAGACTTCTGAGGAAATTCTTTCTTGACAAAGACAGAGATCAAAACAAATTAAAACACAAACAAAAATGTGACTAGGGAAGAAACAGAAAAAAGGTAAAAAGCAAACACTTTTTTAAAAGTATAATTTTTTTTTTTGAGACAGCATCTCACTCTGTCACCCAGGCTGGAGTGCAGTGGTATGATCTCAGCTGACTGCAACCTCCACCTTCTGAGTTCAAGCAGTTCTCCTGCCTCAGCCTCCTCGGTAGCTGGGATTATGGTCACCTGCCACCCCACCTCGCTAATTTTCGTATTTTTAGTAGAGATGGTGTTTCACCATGTTGGCCAGGCTGGTCTCGAACTCTTGACCTCTGGTGATCCACCCACCTCGGCCTCCCAGAGTGCTAGGATTACAGGTGTGAGCCACTATGTGCCACTTAAAAGTATGATTTTTAAAGTTTCATGGATGAAACAAGATAAAGATGGTATTTTTTTTAAAGGAGCAGAGTGCACATAGAATTTTCTAAAACTAAAAATGTGATACCAGATTTTTAAGAACTATAGAAGGCTTGAGGAGAAAGTAGAGGAAATATCCGAGAAAATATAACAAAAAGGCAAGAGTTTTATTTTTTGTCAGAGGGAAAATTAAAGAAAATTTAGGGGCTAATCCTAGAGATCTAACATCTTAATAGTGAATTCCAGAGCGGGAGAAGAGGGGAGAGAGAGAGAATGGAATAATTTATCCATTAAATAGATACAATACAAGATAATTCCCCAGAAATGAAAGATATGAGCTTGTAAACTGAAAAAATTACTGAGTACTTAGCACAATATATTTAAAAGACCACACACTAAGCCAGACACAGAGTGTAGTATGTTATATTGTTTTATTTATACCCAGAACAGGTAAATCCATAGAGATAGCAAGCAGACGTGTGATCGCCAGGAACTGGTGAAGTGCAGGTGGGGAGTAAATGCTTAGTGGGTATAGGGTTTTTGTTTAGGTAATGAAATGTTTTGGAACTAGGCACAACATAGGGAGTATACTAAATTCTACGGCCTTCTTCACTTTAAAATGGTTATTTTATGTTATGTGAATTTCACCTCATTTAAGAAAAAAACAAAAAAGAGACTACACATTGAGGAATATGAAATTTAAGAACACCAGGGATAAAGAGAAGATTCTGAAACCTAGAGAGAAACAAAGGGTATCATATAGTCATAATAAGCTAAATTTATAATATAGTAATAAATAAGCCATGAAATCTTTTTTTTTTTTTTTGGAGGTTTGCTCTTGTTGCCCCGGCTGGAGTGTAGTGGCGCAATCACAGCAACCTCTGCCTCCCAGGTTCAAGCGATTCTCCTGCCTCAGCCTCCCGAGTAGCTGGGATTACAGGCATGCACCACCATGCGTGGCTAATTTTGTATTTTTAGTAGTGGTAGGTTTCTCCCTGTTGGTCAGGCTGGTCTCAAACTCCTGACCTCAGGTGATCGGCCCGCCTTGGCCTCCCAAAGTATTGGGATTACGGGCATGAGTGACTGCACCTGGCCAAGCCATGAAATCTTTAATTGCTCAACTCAACAAACGTTTCTCATTCATGCTACATGTCCATGGTGAGGGACACCACTCTGCTGCACATTGTCACTCAGGGATCTAGGCAGATGGAGTCTTAACTATCATCATATGATAGTAAAGCTTCAGGGAATCTTCCCAATGAATGTGCCAGTGTCTTGAGGCAAAGAAAGTTTATCCACATCAACTAGTTTTATGTCTTCCCACTGACTGGTATCAAAGTTCTTCATTAAAGGGCTTGCAGGCAAATTAGAGGGAGGTAAAGGAGTTTCCTTGATTACTTTGATTTTCTCCCTGAACTCCTACATCTGTTGCAGAAATACAATGTGTTCTGACACATCTTTGAAACCTCAGCAATGTTAAAGGCCATCTGTTGCTCCTGCAAGACGGTGTTGAGTTTGTTGATCTCTGGGTCATATGCTTGCATAACAGCAAGTTTCATGGTCTCAAAGTCAGACAGAATTTCATTCTTCTTTTGATCCAACGTGTGTTGTAACTTTTCAAAAAATTCCTTCACTTTATCTGAATCTTTAGTCAGTAACTATAGGGATTTCCTCTTACTAGTTTCCAAGGTATCCAAGCGAGAAAGAGCATCTCCCCGACACCAGGTCTCAGAGCTCTGGAAGAGGGACTCAAAGGCATCCCTTTCCTGAGCACACAGACTCTAGAAACTCTAGAGTTCCTGTAGTGGCATAAGATGTAAAAAACTTATACTTTCTTTTAAATGCTTTAGCCCTGGTGAGCATCAGTCCTATGAACCTTCTTCAGTGCTAGGGAGTTGGGATGTGCAGTCCTCCCTGATGCCCAAACAGGACAGGCAAACTAGGTATTGCTGACCTTGAGAAATCTCTGCTATGTGTACTGAGGGACAGGATTCAGGCTGTATTAGACTCACCTTCTAGTTGGAAACTAAAAGACAGTGGAACAATGCTTTCAGAATTCTTATGCAAAAGTATTTTCTGTAGATTTGTGTATCTAGTCAAACCATCAGTCAAATGTGAAGGCAGAATGCTAACCTTTTCAGAGAAGCAAAATCACAAAGTATTTACCTTCTGTCCACCCCTTTTCAGGAAATTATAACAAAGGAATAAAACAGGAAGAGGAAGATGGGATATATAATGTGATAAATTGGTGTATTTGACAATATTGAAAGTTGTATGGTTCTGTGAGAACTTGGGCTATTTTTGAGTTATATAAAAAGTTAATAAAACAAAAAAACGAAGCATTATAAATTCTGTGTATACTGAATGCCATACAAGAAAGGAAATATAATTGTAGCCTACTGTATGACTAATTATATAAAATAATTTGTCTATGTAAATACTGATTATAGATTGACAAAATGCAATTCTTGAGGATGATAGTAGAAAATGGCAGAGCTTAATCATGTAAAATACATTGTCAATAAATATCTAAAATGGAAAAATAAAAAATCAATATATTATTTAGAAAAATAAATGTTAAGTATCAGAAGAAATGGCTAGGTCAGGCGTGGTCGCTCACGCCTGTAATCCCAGCACTTTGGGAGGCCGAGACAGGTGGATCATGAGATCAGGAGTTCGAGACCAGCCTGGCCAACATGGTGAAACCTCGTCTCTACTAAAAATACCAAAATTAGCTGGGCGCAGTGGCGGGCACCTGTAATCCCAGCTACTTGGGACTCTGAGGCAGGAGAATCACTTGAACCCGGGAGGCAGAGATTGCAGTGAGCTGAGATCGCTCCACTGCACTCTAGCCTGGGCGACAGGGTGAGACTCCATCTCAAAAAAATAAATTAAAAAAAAAAAAAAAAGTAGGAATGGCTAAAAGTTATAGGAAGTGAATTTTAGGAATGGAGTAAAGTAGGACAGAGGACAGGTAGGACAGCTTACATTATACATCTTAGTCAAAATCTGTTACTTTCTCTTTCTGTTTTTAAAAAGGCAGAGGCAAAGTACCACATACTGCAAAGAGCCTATGAGAAATGAAAATTAAGAAAAAGAGCTATGGGCATTGGCAGACAAGAGGCTATAATGATATTGGAGCAGTTTCAGTGGTTGAGTGGTGGGTGTAGACCAAGTTGCAAAAGGTTGTAGAGTAAGAGAATAGAAAATTTTATTCACACATACTGCTAATGAATAAATTGAAGGAGACCAACTGACATACAGGAGTAAGTAAAGGACCCAGTAGATATATCCTCCTCAATGAAATGTAGAATATGAAAATATGACTGTAAGTAAGTTATAAGGAAGTAACATTATACATTTGCAGAGAATCCCCCATAAAACAAAACAAAAAATTTTTTAATTTATTTGAATAGCTCTTCTAAAATAATTCATTTTACTGAAATGTGTTATTTAGCTATCTCTGCTGAGTTATGCCAGCAGAGAACAATAAGCTATCCATATAACTTAATTTTTATTCATTTGAATAAATACCTTTTCATGAATCTTTGATTTCAACTTAATATTCTTTTTTGTTTGTTTTTGTAGTATCCTGGAATTCAGATATTCTTGATCTAAAGAGAATTGCTTTGATTATTTCTTCTGAGTCTTGTTTATAAAAAGATCTAGGCTTTAAAAAAAAAAAGGTGAAAGTAAAAGGCAAATTGTCTGCCTGCCCCTAGTTTTCTGCATTAACCTGATTGCTCTGTCATAGTTCCAGTTCTCCTAGTTCCCCTTCCAGATTCAAGTTTTTATTCAAGCTTGGTCATAGGAGTAATGTTATCATCTTTAAATTTGGTCATGGAATGTGTTACACTGCCTAGCTCAGGGAAATGCTGCTCAGTTTGGGCTTGGATGGTAACGTTTATTTTCCTTGGCAGAGAAGCTGATCGTCGAAGGGCATCTAACCAAAGCGGTAGAAGAAACAAAGCTTTCAAAAGGTTTGTTTTCTCTTTTTTCTATGTTTTTTGACAGTTCTTTTGGATAATGAAGGTTAGTATATAGTTTCAAGGTTATAGTATTTTAACTATCAGTTTACTTCTTACAGCTCACAAAATGGCAAGCCAATAACAGTATCAGATAATGTATAAAATAATTAGACTTCTGTTTTAAGAAGGGTATCTTAACTGGAATGTTTCTTTCTAAGTGGATGTATATTTGTGGTTTTTTGAATGTTAGTAGTTGGTATAGGTTTCTTTAGGTATTAAAGATTTGTTGCAGTCTCACTTCCAGCATTAATTTCAGCTTTGAGCTCAAATTTTAATCAAACACAATGTAAATCTTTTGTGATACAACTTAAGTGAAACCTGCTTGTAGTTCCATTTAGGGGGTTACTGTACCTTTAAAATCTCTTATGATATTTAATATTTTCTTAACTTTTGGCATGTCAATTGGATTTAAACAAAATTAATGACTTTGTGAATGTAGAATCTTCTTATGTTTTATAATGAATAGTCCAGTAATTGCCCAAAGTAGTTTATTGTGTTAATTCTGTTACAATTGTCAGAGAAGAAAAGTGAGTTTTAAAGTACCATATTGTCAAGTCACTTTTATACATAGGGAAATTAGACAAATAAATTTGGTGGCATATGTTTATCATAGTAAAACTTTCACTAGACTATACCAGTATAAAATTTAAAACTAGATTCACAGTCCTTATGGTCAATTAAAACAATGAGTTGTAAAAGTTTGAGATACGTAATTTTAGTACATTCTATTTTATTAAAGTAACTGGATTCATTTGGCTTTTTTAACTATTTAAGGGAATGGTGTTATTTCAGATATCTGGTGGTTTCTATTCTGAATTCTGTACATGGCAGATACCATATTTGGGGAAAAAATACATAGAATATGCATCATTAATATTGTTCTGGCAAACACTGAGTTTCAGAACAGTGAACTATTTTTAGTACATATGGCACTTTATTTCACCTTATTAAAGTGAGATGAGAACAGACCTTAAAATAGCTTTTACCTCACCATCCAAATACCTATACAGATTAGTTGGTTGAATAGCCAGCACTTTGAAGTAGAGCCTTAGGGAAAAAAAAATGAAAGCTTCTTTAATTAAAGTATCTTGCTATCTTAGCACTTATATTTAATGCATTCTAAATTAGAATATATTTGCTTGAAATTGTGTTGTCATTATTGGAAGTTTTGTGCATTACTGATTTCCCTTTTTAATAATTTATTATTTTTATCATATTGATACATAATAGATGCACATATTTTCACAATATGTTTTGTAATTCATTACATTCAATTAATGTGTAAAGAGCAAATCAGCGTAATTAGAATATCATCACTTTAAATATTTATCTTTGTCTGATTTCCTTTTAAACCTGGCTATGAACTGTGTATTAGAAGTCTTAAAGAACATACTTTTTGATCCAGCAATTCCACTTCTGTATTTTTAACCTTTCCATTTTTCTTTTTTTGTTTTTCTTTTTTTTTTTTGAGTTTCACTCTTGTTGCCCAGGCTGGTGTGCAGTGGCATGATCTCAGCTCACTGCAACCTTCCACTTTCCGAATTCAAGTGATTCTCCTGCCTCAGCCTCCTGAGTAGCTGGGATTACAGGCACATGCCACCATGCCTGGCTAATTTTATATTTTTAGTAGAGGCCGGGGTTTCACCATGTTGGCCAGGCTGGTCTCAAACTCCTGACCTCAGGTGATCTGACTGCCTGTCTCCCAGAGTGCTGGGATTATAGGCCTGAGCCACCATGCCTGGCCTGGGTTTTTAATCTTAAGGAACAAATTGGATAAATGAGCAAGAATGTTTGTTTCAGTGTTGTTTAAAAGCAACAAGAAGAAAGCGTTCATGTCCATTAATAAGGATATTTATTAAATAAATTATGGCAGATAAGTCCATGTAAATGAATAGAATATATTCTTTAAGAATGATAATATAAAAAAAGATATGGCAAAGAAAAACAAAAAGAAAAAGAATGATAAAACAAATAATAAGTTTTATATACTCGGGGATTCTTTCTTTTCTTCTTTCCTCTTTCCTTTTCTTTTCTTTTTCTTTTCAACGGAGTTTCGCTCTTGTTGCCCAGGCTGAAGGGCAGTGGCGCGATCTCGGCTCACCACAGCACCACCTCCCAGGTTCAGGCCATTCTCTTGCCTCAGCCTCCTGAGTAGCTGGGATTACAGGCATGCACCAACACACAGGGCTCATTTTATATTTTTTAGTAGAGACAGGGTCTCTCCATGTTGGTCAGGATGGTCTTGAACTCCCCACCTCAGGTGCACCCGCCTCAGCCTCCCAAAGTGCCGGAACCACTGGCATTTGCCACCATGCTCGGCCAGATTTTTCTATCAGTAGTGAGTGAACACTTTACTAGCACCTTTCACAGTTAATATGCAAATATGCAAAGATACGCTAATCCTTGTAACAAACCGGATGGCTGAAATAAGTTACATTTTAAATCGAGCTAAAAATTATTATTTTTTTTTGATTTGGCTAAATTTTCTTTAATTGGCGATGCTTTGGGGGAATTTTCTTTTTTGGGTTGAAAATATCAGTTGCTGTAAATAAACAATTTACCAACTGTTACTAGTCTTACCTCTTCTGTTACCTCTAGAAGAGGTATCACCTAATGCAAAATGTGCTTTCTGTTTAATTTCTAACACAACTTGCAGTCATTACATGTCTATATATAGCTTTGGAGGTGGAAGTACAAAGAATATGTGTAGATAATTCTACCACTAACTAGCTGTATGCTCTCAGACAATTTCAGTTCTTTAAACCTCATGGCCGGGCACGGTGGCTCACGCCTATGATCCAAGCACTTTGGAGGCCAAGGCGGGCGGATCACCTGAGGTCAGGAGTTCAAGACCAGCCTGACCAACATGGTGAGACCCCGTCTTATTAAAAAAAAAAATTTTTTTTTAAATAAATAAATAAATAAAATAAAATAAAAAATAAAAAAAATAAACCTCAGTTTCCTCATTTATAAAGTGAGAGTGACAAAATGTGAGCCACCACTCATGGCCTTGTGTTTCATTCTTAAATTGATTTGATTTGCCTCTGTCTAACTATAGTAGCAGGACACAACATGGAGGGACTATGACTTGACTTGCTAAAAACTTGCTTTCTGGCCAGCCTCAGTGGCTCATACCTGTAACCCCAGCACTTTGGGAGGCCAAGATAAGAGGATCACTTGAGCCCAGCAGGTCAAGACCAACCCAGGCAACATAGCGAGACACTGCCTCTTAGAAAACGCGCACGCTCGCACACACACAGACACACACACACACTCTCTCATTCTCTCTCTCTCTCTCTCTCTCATTTTCTTGACCAGCCTGGGCAACATAGTGAGCCACTGTCTTTTAGAAAAAGTGCGTGTGCACACACACACGTGCACACACACACACACACACACACACACACACACAACTTGTTTTCTTATTCAGAGTAGATATATGCTTTCAATCATCTTTTTTTTTTTTTTTTTGAGTTGGAATTTCACTCTTGTTACCCAGGCTGGAATGCAGTGGCACAGGCTCAGCTCACCGCAGCCTCCCCCTCCTGGGTTCAAGGGATTCTCCTGCCTCAGACTCCACAGTAGCTGGGATTACAGGCATGCGCCACCATGCCTGGCTAATTTTGTATTTTTAGTAGAGACAAGGTTTCTCCATGTTGGTCAGGCTGGTCTGGAACTCCTGACCTCAGGTGATATGCCCATCTCGGCCTCCCAAAGGGTTGGAGTTATAGGTGTGAGCCACTGTCCCTGGCCACCCCCCGCTTTTTTTTTTTTTTTAATACCTACTATGTACTAGGTATTTAAAATACTGTTATATGCACTGGGAATATAGCAGTTAATGAAGCAGACATTCCAGGCTGGACAACATAGGGAGACCCTATCTCTACAAAATAAAATAAAATAAAATAAAATAAAATAAAATAAAATAAAATAAAAAATTAGCCAGATGTAGTGTTCCACACCTGTGATCCTAGCTACTCAGCAGGCTAAGGTGGGAGGATGGCTTGAGCCTGGGAAGCTAAGGCTGCAGTGAGCTATGACTGTGCCACTACACTCCAGTCTGGCCAACAGAGCAAGACCCTGTCTCCAAAAACAAAAGAGAATAAACAGGTAAAAATATCTGCTATCAGGGAGTTACATTCCAGTGAGATCTTAATGAAAAATTTGACCCTACCATTAAGGCAACTTTACCTTCCCAGCTAATACTCTAAATATAGAGGAAGAGTTCCTTCTAAGCTAGAAGAATATTTTCGAAAATATACTCCTTGCTTTACCTAATATTTTGATCCTAAAATTGCCAAAAATATTAAACTCAGGGACAGTCATTTTCCTGTTTCCCTTTTGTTCTTCCAGAGTGGTTCCTTTTCTAACCATATATGGAGATTACAGGTAGTAGCCTCTTTTGTTTAAGAATGTAACCTTGTGATCAAAACTAGAACATTCAGAAATGTCTGATATTAGCATACTATGAATGCAGCAGCAGTCACAGATTAGATTCCCATGGGCCTCAATGACCAGTGACTTCAATTCTAATCTAAGTTCCCTCTCAGCAGTTGACCTTTGACTACAAATGGCATTGAGAAAAGAAGCAAAGACTTCTTGCAATTCATTACCATTTCACAAGTTAAGCCACAAATTCTAGGGGTATTCTTACATGGAATAGCCATAACAAGTTATATTTTAATCTTGTATTTAATATTTTGACAGTAATGGTTTTAGATGTGTTTCTAATTTATTTCAAAATGGAAAGTATATTTTAATTTCTTTGATTATAAAACAATATATATATTTCTACAAATTTTTCAAACAATATATGACTATGTGAAGTTAAAAAGTCAATGTCCACCATGTCCCCACCTCCAGAAATAACTGATGATATCTCTATTGTAGATCCTTCCAGACCTTGAATAAATATATGCAATTAAAAATTCATAGCTAAGTGTATAACTATTTTTAATCTACATGGGGTTATATTATACATACTGTTCTTTATTAGGCTTAATTTTTACTTAGTAGTAAATATATCTTGAATAGTTTTCATTCCATAATAGATGTATTTCATTTTCCCATAACAAACAATACTTCAATGAGCATTATGTATCCCATATGTGCTTTGTTACTTCCTTTAGGAAAACTACTAGAAGTGAACATGCACATACAAACAATGAAATCAGGTGCATAGCATTATAAAAATAATTATATGCTTTATAAATATATAATCTTATTAAGGAAAGAAGCTATATACATATACACAGAATAATATAAAATAGAATATGATTAATTGAGGAGACAAAAGACACAGAGAAGATACAATTAACAGGAGCACCATGATGGAGAAATGAAGACTTCCTTAGAATTAATGGAACTTAAACTGTGTATTACAGAATGAATAGGCGAAGTAGAGAGAATGGCTGTTTCGAGGTTAGGGAAATATCAATGAAACAAATAATTGCAGGACATAATAAGGAGGCATGTGTCAGCCCTATAAGAGAGCTAACATGACCAAAGCAGAGCTCCTGTGGGAATTAATGCAGGGACCAGATTACGGCTAAATTCTGCCATGTAAAGCTTGACTGAGACCTTGTGGAGAATGGAAAGTTGCTATAGTATTTTATTTAGAGAAATGACATTCTCTGCAAATGCTACCCTAAAGAATCCCATAGGCTAGGTGTGATGGCTCACACCTATAATCCCAGCACTTGGGAGGCTGAGGCAGGAGGATTGCTTGGTTCAAGACTAGCCTGGGTAACGTAGTGACACCCCCTTCTCAAAAAAAGAAAAAAGAAAAAAAGGAATCCCATTGTATATACAGATGTGCCATTACAGATGAGGATCTGAGGCCTAATTAATTGCCAGTTATCTTTAATAAACTGTTGGGCCTATAGTTAGGATTTCTGAGGGCAATTCCTTGAAAATTAGGCCTAAGATGTCTTCATAGGACCAGGCAGAAGACCTCTTGTAAATAATTTCAAAACTTTTTAAAAAGTTTTTTTCTTGGCCAGGTGCAATGGCTCATGCCTGTAATTCTAGTGCTTGGGAGGCTGAGACTGGAGAATCGCTTGAGCCAGGAGTTTAAGACCAGCCTAGGCAACATAGCAAGACCTCATCTCTACAAAAAATTAAAGAGATAGCTGGGTATGGTGGCATGAGCTTGAAGTCCCAGCTTGCTCTGGAGGCTGAGGCAGGAGGATCCCTTGAGCCCAGGAGGTCGGGTTGTAGTGAGCTGTATTCATACCACTGCATTCCAGACTGGGCAACAGAGCAAGACCCTGTCTCAAAAAAAAAAAAAAGTTTTTTCCTACTGTGATTCAGGGACAGTTATCTTTTGAAATAAAAGGCTGTTAATTTACTTTCTTTATAAGAACTAACGTGATTTTTTTAAAAGAGTTTTATTATTTATTTGAGTACACATCTTACTAAGGCAGCCTTCTTACTAGTGTTTTTATGTAACAGAGCCTTTTCCTTTAATCATTTTTATACAGTGTCCACATTGTTCTGGGAATTTTACTATATTTGTTGCAGTTCTCTGAATACTTTAGCAAAGCTTGCTTCGTTTGTGTTTCCAGTTGGCAAGTGGACAGCCTTGAACAAAAGCCCCAGCCCTCAGCAAAGCAGACATGATCCACATTATAATTTAATATGAGCTACGTGTAATAACCAGCATTCCATTTTGGACAAGGGTGGTGAAGAAGTAAGAGATTCAGTGACCTGACCTATTTTAAAAGTACTTTATGTACCTGTAGATTTTGAGCATTCATAGCCTGAAGCAGTTTTATTGATAGAAGATATTTAACTGTAATAAGATTTTACTTTTATTTTTTTCTTGGTAGAAAATCAGACAAGAGCAAAGGAATCTGATTTATCAGACACTCTAAGTCCAAGCAAGGAAAAAAGCAGTGACGACACTACAGGTGAGTTTTAACCTAATGTTTATAGACCTGCAGCTGTTAATGGCAGTTTAGGTATATAGGTTAACATGAGTGGAGATTTCGAAGTTTGTGTTTGGGGAAAAGAAATGCTTCATCAGGTCATCCCCTTTGAATCTTGGATATTTTGTTAAAACTACTTTCAACTATCCAAATATAATAGAAGTATCAATTCCAATTGTTTATTTTGATAATGATAGCTTGCTGATAGATCTGAATACTGCCTGTAATTATATATATATATATTTTTCCTCTCTGTAGACGCGCAAATGGATGAGCAAGATCTAAATGAACCTTTTGCCAAAGTGTCCCTTTTAAAAGGTACATTAACATGTTTTTATGACATTGTAAACCAGGGTATCAAATCACCCTTTGCCATAAAATCTGTTCTGTATATTATGTAAAGTTTTAATTTTTAGTTAAGAGATTAAGATAGGTTCTGTAAAGTAGCAGGAACCAAAATTTACAATTTTGGTGTTCATGCCCAATATTTCAAATAATTGTAGAATAATTTGAATCAGTCAAGATTATGAGGGACAAAGTGTTAAGTGGTAGAATGTGAAATGCACCTGTGTTTTTTGTTTACCCTTGTGTCTCTAATAGGAATTTATTAGCACTTTTAACATAATTAGGATAAGGTGGAATTCTTTCTTGAAAGATTCACCAGTTTGCTCTATTATCATATGGTAGCAGTTGTAAATTTCCTTATTTCCTGGTTGTCTTCATCTTCTAGGAAATATCCCCAGATTCTTATGACACTCTTCTAGAAATTTTGGGCTAAGAAATTTTAGATGGTGATAAGCAGGGCATGTAATGAACTCTTTGTCTCACCTCTCAATAGGAAGTACATGTATTTCTTGATATTTACTTGTTTAGAATAAAGTGGGTAGAAAATAACCAGCATTTATAAAAATGTTTTTAAAATAAAGTTCCTTGGGGATGATTTACTGGAAAATTGCCAATATTCAGTCTCTTTTATGTTGCCTTGTTGTACACAAGAAAAGTTGACATATATTGTAAGTTCAGCCCAATGGATTAATTAAAAATGGTGGTAGTGGTGTACTAACACCAGACAACTCTCTGGGATCAGTAGCAGCCTATGGAAATTTCTCTTTGTGGAAGTGCCTGTTGTTATGGCTGGACTAATAGTGAATCTCCTTGTCTGGGCCCCGAGCTTTGGGGTTATATAAGAAGGAGCACTCTTACCGATTTATACTTTTTTTTTTTTTGAGACAGAGTCTCACTCTGTTCCCCATGCTGGAGTATAGTGGCCTGGTCTCTGCTCACTCCAACCTCCACCTCCCAGGTTCAAGCGATTCTCCTGCCTCAGCCTCCTGAATAGCTGGGATTACAGGCGCACACCACTACACCCAGCTAATTTCTTGTATTTCTAGTAGAGATGGGGTTTCACCATGTTGGCCAGGCTGTTCTTGAACTCCTGACCTCATGATCCTCCCGCTTTGGCCTCCCAAAGTGCTGGGATTACAAGCATGAGCCGTCGTGCCTGGCCCTGATTTGTACTCTTCTTAGGTGATCTTTGGTGTTGATAAGGCATGCTTTTTTCTAATGTCATAATAAAATATAAGTTAATGTTAGTGTGGTCCACAAATCTCATCTCAGAAATACAATACCATTATGGTATAAAGTGTAGTTACTGGTACTGAAAGAATCAACGTCTGACCCTGTGGGCCTTTATGGGAACGTGGAAACAAAAGAAGGGAGGTAAATGAATAATGAGCATACCCATACAAAAGTAGCCCTCTTTATGGTCTTTCGTACTGCAGAACTCTCCCAGAAATATTTTCTTTTTTGTTGTTGTTGTATTTTGTTTTTTATTTTTGTAGGTACATAGTGGTGTATACATTTATGGGGTACATGAGATGTTTTGGTATAAGCATGCAATGTTCCCAGAAATCTTTTTAACTGCCAACTTAAGATTGATTTATAGTGTTTATGATTGTAATTGTATTCAACTATTATTAGTACTTTTCTGATTTTTGTAAGTCTGTTTTAGATTTGATTTTTATCCCATTGCCTACCACAATGCAGGTATTTAGTAAAATTCAGATATTCATTGAATGAATTAATGATAGTCTTCTTACATTAAAATTATAAAGCCACAAGAGCATTAGGAAAGTAACACTAGCCACAAAGCTGAGAGTCAAAGAACTTTGGGTTCAGTCATGGCTTTGCCATTTATTTGTAATATGTCCTTGGCAAATTGCTTAACCCCTCTGTGATTCAGAGCTTTTTCATGTATTAGATTGGGGAAAACCAACTCTATAGGATTATTGTGAAGATTGAATGAGAGAGTGTGCAGGTATCATTTACCATGGTGTTGGGAACTAAAGTGTTAACCACCAGAATGAAGACAGTGATCACGATAATGATGGTGACTGATAAAAGCGGACCTATGTGTTGATGGACTCTGAGTAACTCCTTATTAACTAAAAAAGATTGTAGGGTTTTTAAATTACTTCCTACATTATTTAGGAACAAGGAGTTGTTGGTGATGGATTTTTTCTAATTAGTAATGCATTTATTTGTTTGTTACTTTGGCAGATAACAGGAACAAATACTTTTAATCCATGAGTACCACTAAACAGTATCTATAAAAGCATTCACAATATAGCCTAGGAAGTCAGACTCAAGGAAGAGGTAATGAAAGGGGAAGATGTGGGAAAAAGACTAGAAAATATAAGATGCATGGGGTGGGGAGTGCTGTGTGCAGATGCTGTTAGTAATTGCTTCATGGGCCATTGATGAAGATGGGTCAGAGTTTACCTAACCTTGATTAAAATTAAGGTGAAAGAACTTCTAAGACTTTCCTTACATTTCTGTATGATTGCCAACTTTGGTTAATGAAGTAGTATCTTTATAAATTCCTGCTAAAAGATTTTGTGGCTTGATTTTTTTATTTTTATTAATTTTTTTTACTTATTTTGTTTCATTTTGTTTTTAGAGATGAAGTCTTGCTAAGTTGCTCAGGTTGGTCTTGAACTTCTGAGCTCAAGCATTCCTCTCACTTCAGCCTCCCAAGTAGCTGGGACTACAGCCACCCTACCCAGCTTGTTTGCTTTCTCTCTCTCTCTCTCTCTCTCTTTCTCTCTCTCTCTCTCTCTCTCTCTTTCTTTTTGCAGCTTGATTTTAAGAACAGACTGTTCAGTCAGTCAGTGATTGGGTGTAAAGAAAAATTACCCAGGCCGGACGTCATGGCTCATGCCTATAATCCCAGCACTTTGGGAGCCCGAGGCGGGTGGGTCAAGAGGTCAGGAGTTGGTGACCAGCCTGGCCAAGATGGTGAAACCCCATCTCTACTACAAAAATAACAAAAATTAGCCAGGGGCGATGACAGGCGCCTCTAATCCCATCTACTCCAAAGGCTGAGGCAGGAGAATCGCTTAAACCTGGGAGGTGGATGTTGCAGTGAGCCGAGATCACGCCAGTGTACTCTAGCTTGGGCAGTAGAGCAAGACTCAGTCTCCAAAAAAAAGAAAAAAGAAAAATCATCCAAGTAGAAGGAGGCATATTTTAGAAGAGTCTCCAGGAGATAATTATCTTAGCCCTCTATGGTCATTATAGTTTTTATTTTGTAAAATTTCTCTTGTAAGAGTTTTATAAATTCTTTTTATTTATTTATTTTTTATTTTATTTTATTTTTTAAATTTGTTTATTTTACTTTATGCATACTATATCTGGCATTTCTCTTAAAAGTGGTTTATTACCTTTACTTTTTACTTATCCTTGATTATGTGTGGTTATGCTTTGTATAGTGTAATTACGTTCAGTAGACTGACATAATTTTTTCTTAAAAGTATAAATTACTAGACCAGAGTGTTGATTTTTAGAGCAATATAAAGAAGCTACATTTAAGTAGCCTCTTTATTTTCCTCATTCAGACTCTGTCTTTATTTTCCTTATTCAGACTCTGTGCCTGACTTCCTGAACCATTATTTTCAAGTTTTTTTTCCCACCTTTTTAAAAAATAGCCAATCTTTATTTAGAATTATTGTGTACTACTTGTCATATTAGTCGGCTAGGACAAGGAAAATAATAATAAGCATTTATTATGAGATATAATTAAAATGATGATAGCAATAGTACTTTTTTCCTGATATAGTAATCATTTTGATCTATTTATGCTACTTTTAAATGAGAAATAAGTTAATTCAACTGTTTTCTATATGCTTGAAACCATTTTCCCTGATATAGTAATCATTTTGATCTATTTATGCTACTTTTAAATGAGAAATAAGTTGATTCAACTATGTTTTCTATATACTTGAAACTATCTCCCATAAAACATTTTTTAAAATTTGAATTCACTTCAAATCATGTCTATTGCAAATTTGCTCTATTTGGGGAACCTTGCTAGGGACTGCAGTGGTTTTTTTTTGTTTTTTGTTTTTTGTTTTCACATTTTTTCCTTTAAGAGACAGGGTTTCACCATGTTGGCCAGGCTGGTCTTGAACTCCTGACCTCAGGAGATCACCCGCCTCAGCCTCCCAAAGTGCTGGGATTACAGGCGTGAGCCACTGCACCCGGTCAACTGCAGTGGTTTTAAAGTTTAATAAGACAGTCGAGCTGGGCATGGTGGCTCATGCCTGTAATCCCAACACTTTGGGAGGCAAAGGCAGCCTGATCACGTGAGCCCAGGAGTTTGAGACCAGCCTGGGCAACATAGCAAAACCCCGTCTCTACAAAAATTAGCCAGGCATGGTGGTGTGTGTCTGTAGTCTTAGCCACTCAGGAGGCTGAGGTGGGAGGATCACTTGAGCCCAGAAGGCAGAGGTTGCAGTGATCCCAGATCGTGCCACTACACTCTAGCCTGGGTGACAGAGCAGGACTCTGCCTCAAAACAAAATCAAAACTATCCTTGGGATTTAAGGGATTTCTAGACAAACTACTAATAATAAATTTTTTTAAACTTTGTATTTTCCTTATGCCTCAACATCTCCACAAACAGGCTGTGAACACTCTGCCCCGGCAACTGATGTACCAGTGTGATAAGGCTGGTCCCTGCTACAAGTTCCCCTTCCCTGACAGTGGCCTAATGAAATCACCTCATGCCTTTTGTTGTTTGTGTATCCTGACCCTCAGTACAAGCATTTGCCTACAGGTCCTCATTCTATCGGTTATACCTGTTTGGTTGAGCCCATTCCTTGGGCTCCTCCCATATGGTTCCCTGCATGGTGTACCTTGCCTCCCTCTCTGGGACCTTTGAGTATAATAAATCATTTAATTTCATCTGCCTCTCCAAGTATAATTCCCACAGCTGTGTTGGAGTGATCCTTAAGGACCCCACAAGGGGACTTACTCCTTCCCCTATTTTCCACACAGACAGGTATAGATGATAAGCTGATTATTGGTGATTGTCGCATAGAATGTCCAGGGTTTTTATGTTTGTTTGTTTTGGAGCATGGGGAAGAAAGGCATTTTGAGTTTCATGGGACAAAAGTCATTGAAATGACTCTATAAATAGTGTGTCTTACTATATGTGATATATTCAGTGATTAAAAAAAAAACTAAACTAAACCTGAATCTGATCAAGACTGTAGCTTCAACTGCCAATTTGTAGGACAACCAGCAAAATCCAGAATGTGGAAGATTCTACAGGATACACAACCCAGCTTCTTTAGCAATTAAATTAGAAGGGGAAAGAAAGGAAAGGGGCTGGGGGAAATCCTATAAATTAAGAGAGATTTAAGAGATAAGTCAACTAACTACAATGCATGAACCTTATATGAATCTTCATTCAAACAATTCAACTGTAAAATAAATTTGGGACAATGGAAAATGTTATATATATATACTGACTGGATATCAAGCAATTAAGAAATTGCTCATTTTTTTCCAGTGTGATTATAGTATTATAGGTGTTACTTATTTTTAGTCTTGTCTTAAAGATGTTATAGATTTTTTTTAATTTACATCTGTAAAATATTTTTAAATGGGTAGGATTACAATAGAAGAGTAAATAAAAGAATATTTCCATCTTAGAAAAAGGAAATATTAAAAATCACAAGCTAGATCATACAGGTTGGGTTTGAGGATTGATAAGTGTAATTAAAGTTTGTTCACATAATCCTTTGAGTGTTTTGTAAGGTGGAGTGATCATTATAACCATTCAGTGGCTTCTGAGCACAGCAATGATGTGATCAGATCTGTATTTGGGGGAGGTTTATTGAATGAACTGGAGTAGATAGAGACTACAAGTAGAGACATCAGGAGGCTTAATCATTTGAGAGTCTGAACTAGGGTAATTACTGTGGAAATTTAAGAGAACAAAACCCACTTTCGGCCCTGTTATTCTTATCTTTTATCTCTCCCTTGGTAATCTTATCTAGAATCCATTGGCCTGAGACACTATATATGGGAGAGAGATGAAAGTCAGCTATAACTCCAGGATTTGACCCTGCGTGACTGAAAATTAACATTTATTTCTGGAAGAAAAAGTGTCCTGGTGGCGGCTGTAATGGTTTTAATTTGGCACACACTAAACAGGAAGAGTGACCATGAGTTTGCCTGGAACCATTTATGCCTATTGTCCCAGCATAATTATCAAAAGTGCTCTCTTTCATATTCAAAGACGTCCCAGTTTTATATGGTCACCCTAGGAACTGGAGATGAAGCTGGATGTGCAGAACAGAAACTAGAACCAACAAGTCATTTTCTTTTATTTCTCTGATGTTTTATTGACCTGAGAGATACAGAGATAAGATACACAAGAAGGCTATAGACACAAAACAGGAACCAGGTTTGGAAATTCTCTGAACAGGGGTGATCAGTGGTAGCAGAGGGAATTTCTAGTGAAAGAAAAGAACAATGGGGAAACTAAAAGATCCAGCTGTTGAGAAGGAACCTGGCAGTTCAGAAAGACTGGCAAAGGGGTAAGAATTGACAATAAGAGGCTGCCACCTGAGACTGTTTCACATGGCCACACATATCCACAATGGAAAGATGATTTTCTTGCATTGCGAAGGTTATTCTCATCAACCAAGCCTGCAACTAAAGGGAAGAGTGATAATAATGGAAAGAGGACACATCCACTTGCCAGGTCACTTTTATCAGTTGATGACATGACCTATGTTATGGCTAGATCAGCTTTTCACAAGCATGCACCTGTAAAATAGAATTTGGGAAAAAAAATATTTGATTTGGCCCTTTACCAAATGGTTCAGTGTGTCTTAAATATATTTAGAGCAAAGGTCAGAGTTTAAGTTGAATCTCCAGTCACTCTTTTGAAGATATTTTGTAACACTAACTTTAACTTTAGGATATTATGTAGGTAGGTAATCTGTGGGCTAGGGCTGGTTAATTTAGTCAGTTCATTTATACTGTGAATTTACAGGATTTAGCCTTGGTCTGAGAAAAACTGGCCCCTGGCCCAGACTATACACCAGGCAGTCCTAAAGATACACAATTCGTGTTAAGGAAAAAACAGATTCTGTTAATCTTTACAACTTATGTTAGTTACTCTTAAATAGCATTTATTTCCATGTGACTTACATGTCTAAATAAAATGACTTTGGCTTAGTAAGGCTTTCATTTATCTTCATCTAAACACTTTTCCACCAATACTCATCACAAGACTTTCCTCAAGATTGTAAAGCAAATTCATATAGAAACACCATTTCTAGGACAAAAGTGAGGCACCATGAGAGTGGACCCAAGCCACAATAAGCTAATAATGCATTTTCCCACACAACCATACGATTACAATGAGACCTTGATCAACCTTTACACAGAAAGAATTGCTCATTAGTCTTTGATTTAAAAAAATAATAAGGTACTTGGTTTTCTACAAAGAGGATCTGCACACTAAGTACTCAATTAGTTTGAATATAGTTAGATTATTATGTCTGTGTTTATTAAGCTTAATTTGTAAAGATTTTTGGCATCTCCACTTCTATGATCAAACACTATATAGCGTTCAAGACCAGCCTGGGCAACGTAGTGAGACCTTGTCTCTACCAAAAAACAGCAAAACTTAGCCAGGCACAGTGGTGCATGTCTAAGTCCCAGCTATTCTTGAGGCTGAGGTATGAGAATTGCTTGAGCCCAGGAGGTAGAGCCTACAGTGAGCTGACATTATGACACCGTTCTCTAGCCTGGCCAATGGCAGACCCTGTTTCGAATCAAAAGACAACGAAACAAAGAATCAGTTGCAGACATGATGGCCTTTATGCTTAAATATCTCGGTGTGCATTTCTTATTTATCTTATGTAACCACCATACAATTCTCAAAATTAAGAAATTAACATGGGTACGTTACTATTCTCAAATCCAAATACCTTGTTCACATTTTTGACAGTTTTCTCAGTAATGTTCTTTATGACATGGCCCAGCATGGTAGCTCATGCCTGTAATCCCAGCACTTTGTGAGGCCAAGGATCACTTAAGCCCAGGGGTTCGAGATCAGCCTGGTGCAACATAGCAAGACCCCATCTCTACAAAAAATTTAAAATTTTACTGGGCATGGTAGCACATGCCTATGGTCCCAGCTACTCAGGAAGCTGAGGAAGGGGGATAGCTTGAGCCCAGGAGGTCAAGTTGAGGCTGCAGTGAAGTGTGATGGCACAACTATACTCTCGATTGTGCAACAGAGCAAGACCCTGTCTCAAAAAAAGAGAAACCAAGATCTAAATGTTTGGTGTCCTCATTGCTACTGGTGTATAATTGCTTCTAGCCCCACTCAGTGGACAGACTTAAGAAGTGTGGGTGTGTGTGCATGTGTGTGTACAGTTGCACACATACCTATATTTCTATATGTATAACTTCAGATTTATTCAAGTTCATACCCTACACCAGAGGATTAATCCTTTTTTTTCTTTTCTTTTTTCCTTTTTTTTTTTTTTTGAAACAGAGTCTTACTCTGTTGCCCAGGCTGGAGTGCAGTGGCATGATCTCACCTCACTGCAGCCTCCGCCTCCCAAATTCAAGTGATTCTCCTGCCTCAGCCTCCCAAGTAGCTGGGACTACAGGTGTGCGTCACCAAATCCAGTTAATTTTTGTATTTTTAGTAGAGACAGGGTTTTACCATGTTGCCCAGGCTGGTTTCAAACTCCTTACCGTAAGTGATTCGCCTGCATTGGCCTCCCAAGGTACTGGGATTACAGGTGTAAGCCACTGTGCACGGCCCAGAGGATTAATTCTATCTTACCTATTTTCATATCTGTAATTCTTTTCTTCAGCAGTGAGAAAAGTGGCTTCCTTTATCTGCAATATATTTATTTGAGCATTTTTAGAATACCCAGAAGGTTGTTTCAGAATTAATAGCCAGTGCTTTTATAAAAAAGAAATGTGTGTGTAAATTTTTTTTCTTGGTTATCAAATTATTAACATAGAGCAGTAGTCCTCAACATGGGACATTTTACCTCCCAGGGGATGTTTGGCAATATCTGAAGACATTTTTAGCTGTTGTGACCTGGGGAGTGGGGCACGGTGAGGGGCTACTGAATCTAGTGGATAGAGACCAGGAAAACTACTAAACATCCTACAATTCATAGGGTAGTCCCACAGCAAAGATTTTATTCAGCCCAAAATGTCAGTAGTCCTAAGGTTGGAAAACTGTATCACACAGCAAGGAAAATATCTACTTGAAGAATTAATGTCAATGTTTTTGTCAGACCACTTGAATGTAAGATGTAGGCATGATGCTTCTCTCCTAAATATTCCTTTAAAAAAGGAGCATTGTTCTACATAATGACAAATCCAGAAATGGGGGCCAGGACCTTTGCAGACTCCAGTGGATGGTGTTGAAAGAGCTGTGAGAGTTTTGTAGCTAATGCAACAGGGTCTCTGGAAAGTCTCTCTCTCTCTTTCTCTCTCTCTATGCCCCCTTCCTGGCCAAAAGACCTTTTGAAGGAAGAATTAATAGGTTGACTAGAGTAGATGAATCCAGAATCAATTTTTTTTCTTTTTGTTTTTTTCTTTTTTTTGGAGACAGAGTCTTGCTCTGTCACCCAAGCTGGAGTGCAGTGGCATGATCTTGGCTCACTGCAGTCTCCGCCTTCTGGGTTCAAGGTATTCTTGTGCCTCAGCCTCCCAAGTAGCTGGGATTAGAGACACTCATCACCACACCCAGCTAATTTTTAGTAAGTACGAGGTTTCGCCGTATTGCCCAGACTGGTCTCAGACTTCTGACCTCAGGTGATTTGCCTGCCTCGGCCTCCCAGAGTGCTGGGATTACAGGCATGAACCACCGTGCCTGGCCTAGAATAAAATTTTTCTAGAGAGAAAAATAGGATATAATATATGAATATGAAAGTATGGATATGTAATTTCCAAAACCTATTGTAATTGTATTGTGAAAGTTATTCTTAGCTCTTTTTTGATGGATTGAAGTTATTATGCTGAGGTACTTATAAGCCAAAGTGATACTCAAATAGAACACACTAGAAGAATATGGCTTACCTGATGATATGTTTATTACAGGCAGTGTTCAGTAGCAGAAAGTTTTAATACAATGAAAAAAGAGCAGAATGACTGGAGAGGAAGGAGGTTAGGGGGAGGGGCATATTTGAAATAGAATGCTGGATTTAATTTATTTCAGTGAAACCACTTAGGTTACATCATTTAATATATTCAGCAGATATTTTGTTTTTGTTTTGTTTTGTTTTTGTTTGTTTTTTGAAACAAAGTCTTGCTTTGTGGCCCAGGCTGGAGTATAGTAGCATGATCTCAGCTCACTGCAGCCTCTGCCTCCTGGGTTCAAGCAATTCTCCTGCCTCAGCCTCCCATGTAGCTGGGACTACAGGCGCGTGCCACCACGCCAGGCTGATTTTTTGTATTTTTAGTAGAGACAGGGATTCACTATGTTAGCCAGGATGGTCTTGATCTCCTGACCGCCTTTGTGATCCGCCCGCCTCGGCCTCCCAAAAATGCTGGGATTACAGGCGTGAACTACCGGGCCCGGCCCAGATATTTGTTATGTGTGTGTTGGGGAAAAGGTGATGACAAAGTAGGCTCAGTAGAGCTTTCAGCCTAGTTTTTATTTTGCGTTTCATAATTAGGATAATTGTGCTAAAATTTAGCTGCTTCTTGATGTAGAGTTTCTTTTTATTATTCGTATCCAGTTAAGTTCCAAGTAAAATTTTTCTGACTGGTTATCAAGAAATTTAAAAATGATGAAGAAGAATAGCATTTTGCTCATCTCACTGAATTTCAAGTCTTAATAAGCAATGAATTACAATCTATCACTGTAATTATTTATTTTGATGCTAAAATTGTGAATATATAATTTATGTTAACGTATATTTCATAGTGTCATCACCATGATTACTAATATATATAACTGTATGTGTGTTTTCTCCCAGCTACTAAAATGCTTACTAGAGTTTGCTTCTAAGTTTTATTTAACTCAGTGGTTCTGTTGTTTAACTATGCATGTGTAAACATGAAAGAGATTACCAGTCTTTTATTGTAGAGATTATAGTGTGATACTAACTCTTGCTTTTAAAATAAACATGTTTTTGTCAGATGACTTGCAGGGTGCACAGTCAGAAATTGAGGCAAAACAAGAAATACAGCATCTTCGAAAGGAATTGATCGAAGCCCAGGAGCTAGCTAGAACAAGTAAACAAAAATGCTTTGAACTTCAAGGTGAGATCAAGATTACTTTGGCTCTTTAGGGTTGTGTGGAGGCAGCACAATGTAATTGGATGGTCCCAAACTTGGAGTCCAGAGGCACATTTCAGATTCACAACTTTATGAGATATGTGATCTTGTTATGTTTACTTGACCTCTCTAAACTTGTGTTTCAGGTCAGTAAAATGAGGAGAGTTACAGTTGCTCTACCTTCACACTATTGATGTGAAAATCAAGTAAGATCTTTACTGATTGAGAGATCTTAATAGTTAATTGCATATTAAGTAAAACAAAAGGAAAACTCAAATTTCTAAATTTTAGTTACAACTAATGTTAGCTAATGTCCTGGCCACTTTCTTTTCTAGTAGCTCACTTATCTGTAGTGTCATAAGCCGGTGGCATCTGTACAGTTCCCTAGAGCTTACATTTCTGTATCATTCACAGTAACTACCTAGTTGCAGACAATTAGTAACTCAAAGAGTCTTAAAATGAGAAAGTGAATGACCTGTGGAGTCCTCATGTTCTCCAAGATGGCCTTCCTGCCTAGTGGGAAGATTTAAATCCCAGGAGGGAACTGGGAACTTCTTGTTACTACTTCTTTCCTGCTTCTCAAAGAAATTAGAATTGGTATTCACTTAACTTGAACCTTTTGGAGGATCCAGGCCAATATATTAAATTACAATGAAAAAATATTTAGTAAACAGCAATTATTTAGTTTAGTGTTTACTATGTGCTTGGCAGTAAATATGAGAATTTTAAGTCTTTTTAAAAACTTAAGTTCAATATGCTAATTAACAATTATGAAGACTGCTTCTCATGTTAAGGAAAGAACATATTATCTTGGTGATACCAGGTCTGGAAAAGTCTACTACTCAGTTGAATAGATTTATTACTTACTATAGTTTTGTGCTCCTAAAATCTTTAAACTAACTGCTAATACTGATAATACTTGCTCCCTAACTTTTGTTTCTTTCAGTAAGCTTTTAGGAGAGAATTTTAAAAGAAATTTCTAGCTGCTCAACTCTGAATACTTTCATTAATTCACAAAACTAGTAATAGATACTGTGTTTTTACTTTTAGCTCTTTTGGAAGAAGAAAGAAAAGCATATCGAAATCAAGTTGAGGAATCCACTAAACAAATACAGGTTCTTCAAGGTATGGAAGGCCCCAAGGCTATTAGAGATGGTTATTATGTGTTTGTTTTTAGTGATTCAAAAGGAATGGAGGCCCTGTACAGTGGCTCATGCCTGTAATCCCAGCATTTGGATGCATCACCTGAGGTCAGGAATTCGAGACCAGCGTGGCCCACATGGCGAACCCCTGTCTCTACTAAAAATACAAAAATTAGCTGGGCATGGTGGCGCATGCCTGTAATTTCAGGTCCTCTGAGGCAAGAGGATCACTTGAACCCAGGAGGCAGAGGTTGCAGTGAGCTGAGATTACACCACTGCACTCCAGCCTGGGAGACAGAGCAAGACTCCATCTCAAAAAAAAGGAATGGAAAGTAAGAAAGCAGAGAGTCCCCATTAATCATGGCTTTGATTCTCTAGAACCTCACATTTTAACATAGCTATTGGTGGAGCTTTATTTATTTTTTTAAGAAAATTCAAGGGAAGATGGTCCAGTACTCCAGTATTAGACAGAGTGGAAAAAGCAG
Organism: Cacajao melanocephalus; assembly: GCA_963573385.1. Lineage (NCBI taxonomy): Eukaryota > Metazoa > Chordata > Mammalia > Primates > Pitheciidae > Cacajao > Cacajao melanocephalus. Next base: position 2,768 of record CAUYLG010004827.1, on the reverse strand, counting down.
AGGTGAAGATTTGGAGTTGGTAAAACTGTCACTTTCTGGGTTATGTCATGAGTTCCTACAGAGGGCCTTTGGATGGGAAATCTATTCGAGTCACTCTGTGCATCAGCACTTTGAGCTTGCTAGTATGTCTATATATTGATTGCTTATGTAGATATGTTGACATCTAATGCTCAGAACACACTTGTATTTCAAGAAAAATTATATATCACATGGAATAGGATAATGGTCTCTGCACTGACTTCGTTGATAATGGCTATTCTTCCTATCACAATTTAGCTATTTCTTTGTCAGGGCTGTCACAGGGTCATTACAGAAATTCCAGAAAGACCTCTGCCTGTCAAGTGTTTACTTCAAGCTGGAGCTCCTGGTGTATTATGAGGAGATTGTATGATAACCCAGGAGAGGTCTTTGTATCCCATGCCGTTGTAAAATTCCTAAATTTTTTTACCTTCTTGTCAAAGAAGGAGCTAATGTCTTAAAATTTTAGCTTGAGAAATAGGTGGGGAAGAAATTAAATAGACAAGTAATCACTATTCAGAAGGGAAGGAAGAGTCATTGTGTGAAACCCAAGATACTTGCCCAAAAATATCGCAGAGAAAAACTAGTGTTTTTGGTTTTGTTTTTTTGAATGAGACATTTGAGTTATTTAAAATTAGAATTTCTAAGGTATGTCATATGTGGTAGTTTTTTTTTGTTTTGTTTTGTTTTTGTTTTGTTTTGTTTTTTGAGACAGAGTTTCACTCTTGTTGCCCAGGCTGGAGTGCAATGGCTGTATCTTGGCTCACCACAACCTCCATCTCCCGGGTTCAAGCAATTCTCCTGCCTCAGCCTCCCGAGTAGCTGGGATTACAGGCATGCACCACCACACGCAGCTAATTTTTTGTATTTTTAGTTAGTAGAGATGGGGTTTCTCCATATTGGTCAGCCTGGTCTCGAACTCCTGACCTCATGATCCTCCCTCCTCTGCCTCCCAGAGTGCTGGGATTACAGGCGTGAGCCACTGTGCCCGGCCTGTCGTATGTGTTTAAATTGAAAGCTCTTAAAACTCCTATTGTAGTTTAATACCATTACCCATTAGTTTATATAAATCTGATTTGAATCTCTATTTTCATCCTAGACTGTATAGGGGCAATTTTTCCTAAAGGTTCTGTGACATAGTGCTGCCTTTTGTTTTAAACCTGTCTTGCCTAGGCATCATTGAGTGCCCCCTAGTGCCAGCATGTGTATTTCACAACTGTATCAAATCATGATCATTTCTGGCCATTGTGCCCTTTCAGATTCCAAACTTATTACCTCTCAGTCCTTCCTACAAACTTAGAAAGTCTAATATCTTCTTAATGTTTACTTACATAGCAACTTCCCTTTCTCCCATCACTAAATCCTCTTATAATTACTTATTTTCCTTTGAAACTTTTTAAATCTACAATTTCCTTATAATATGGTAACCGAGATTAATTTTCTTATTCTGCACCAAGTTTTTTTTTTGTTTTTTTTTTGTTTTGTTTTGAGATGGAATTTCACCATGTTGGCCAGGGTGGTCTCAAACTCCTGACCTCAGGTGATCTGCCCACCTTGGCCTTCCAAAATGCTAGGATTACAGGTGTGAACTACCACACCCAGCCCACCAAGTTTGATTTTATACAAGTTGTTTCTGGCTTGGGTCATGAGCACAAAACCAGATATTTAAAAAATTATATATATACACACCCCTTCAATGAGGCAGCATTCATTAATTTTATTAACTCCTTAATTCAACCAATAATTCTTGATTGTTTTCTATGTCAGATATTGGGATATCCCCAGTACTTGACAGCCGTGAGCAAAACAAATATCCTACACACATGAGGTGTACAGTCTAGTAGAAAAGTAAACAATAAGCAGATTAATAGATAATATGATGTCCAATAAGGACTTCAGAGAAAAATAAAGAAGAGTAAAGAGCCAGAGAACAACAGTGGGCTGTTTTTTCATAGAAGTCATCAGAAAAGGCCTCTTTAAAGAATTGACATTTGAACAGAAAAATTAATCAAGAGCATCAACTGTTTAATGCTTACCATTTGACCAAGCAATTCTACACATAGGATTCACTTTTAAAAAAAAAGAAAATAATATGGTATATAGTGTTTAAACACTGAACAGCCTAAAATACCAAAAATAAAGGGTTGGGCAAATAAGTTATAGATACCGTAACTATTTTTTGTTGAAAGAGTTTCATCATACTCCAGCTCTCTCCTGAATATTTAAAAAAAAAAAAAGTTTCATCAACTGAAGGATGGGGAACACTGTATATATTGTGATCACTCGCTATTTAATGCTTGTTTTTATATGTGTATAAATGCATAGAAAAAAATCTAGAAGGATAAATACCAAAATGTTAGAAGTGACTTTCTGTGTGTTGGGGAGATAAAGATCACTAGTTTTTTTCCTCTTTGATATCCGTATTTTGACACTTTCTGCATCAAATGTGGATTGTTTATACACTTTAATCAAAAGCAACAGCTCTGACAACCCAGGCTATGCATTAACTACAAACCTGTATGGACTATTCTTTTATTTCTAATTCCAATTGGCCAAGAAAATGATGGATATACTTTTGCAGCCCAATTGCAGAGATTACACATCAATATTGAGAATCTCCGGGAGGAGAAGGACAGAGAAATCACAAATACTAGAGATGAATTGCTTAGTGCCCAAGATGAAATTTTGCTCCTTCATCAAGCAGCAGAAAAGGCTGCCTCTGAGCGGGACACTGACATTGCTTCTTTACA